>NDFF03000144.1:0-160314 GCA_002150815.3 Grammothele lineata | reverse complement strand
CTCTATCTCCTTATACCTGTATGTGCACACAATGTACCTCTTCGCTGAAATATTTGCTCTTGATTTGGCGATAATGGACGCTAATTGGCCTGCGCAACCGCCTCGAAAAGCATTGGTATGCTACTGTAATGACCCCGTAAGGTGACAATAAGGCCATTAAAAAACGGGAATAAGCGCAATTACAACGCGCTCATAAGCTGTTCGTGAGAGCCCCATGAGTGCCTGATAAGATTTCTTGCCGCTCATAAGTGAGCGGCTGCATTTTGGCCTTTTTTGGCCTCATATGCGCTTATGAGGTTCCCAGGCTTTTTCCGACATCTCACGCGCGCTTCCAAATTGTAGCCTTCACTGGCAGGCGTGCGACTCAAGTGCTACTGTCATGTAGGTCTTGCGCATGCACTTGGTTTACTGATCTCTGCTTCATGTGGCTACTTCATCCCTTCTATATAAGTAAGAAGATGGCGATATGTTTGCTGAAGAGCTTCGTGGTGAGTAAGTATTATATTCTAGGTCTAACTATTTGATGACCTCTGCGACAGTACTTAATCATTGTGGTTCTCTTGCTCATTCCCCGTTCCCGGTATGGATACTTGCTTTACGTTACCTGGTCTCACTTATTTCCTATGAATAGGTTCTTCTGTGCATGTTCAACTGGTCTCGATGGCGTCACGTAAGATGACGTATATTTGCTCCTCGAGTCGTTGTCGTGTGACGTCCTGGGTGGGTGTCGGGGTGGCATGCACGATGGACGTCCTGTCATTTTTCACGGCGGCGATAGGCCACTCAGTCCATATATACATGGGGCCCAGATTTAGAGTTTAAGGCCACAGTAGATGTTCCTTCATGCTAGACATGATGTCTAGCCCGTGGCCTGTCACCATCGCAGGTCTCGTAGCAGCCTTGTCGGCTCTTCTCTTTTGGCGTACTCGACATCCTTCTCAGCATTCTCGCTCACCACCCCTTCCTCCAGGTCCGTCCAGAATACCGCTTATAGGAAACCTACTTGATATTCCGCGCGAATCGCCATGGCTGGGATATCAGGAGCTCTCTCGTCGTTATGGTATGATGAATCAGTTCACATTGCGGTCAGAGTTGATAGAAGGCTGCATACCAGGGAATCTAGTGTATCTAAACGTGCTAGGGCGGTCTATTCTCGTTCTCAATGACCCTGTTGATGTATTCGAACTGCTCGAAAAACGGTCCGCCATATATTCATCCAGGTTGCAGATGAATCTGGTAAAGCTGTAAGTGCACTCGCGTTGTTCACACCACATATTTAGTTCTGATCACTTCCTGAGCTAGCACGGGGTGGGAGTGGAATCTGGCGTTCGCCCCATATGGTGATCAATGGAGGCGCCAACGACGTCTAATGTGGCAGCATTTCACCCAAGCTGCCGTCCTGCAACGCCATGTATCGCAAGAGTTCGGCTCGCACAGGCTGCTTGCTCGTCTTCTGAGGAGCCCGGAGCGTCTTCTTGAACATATCCGGTAGTACGCACGACTTCATCGCTTCCTGTTCCCTTGTCTGAACTAGACTTATGTAGCTCACTTGGTGCGACAATTGTCGACATGGTATACGGATTGGAGGTTGCCGAAGAAGATGACAGATATATGACCGCGTTTGATGAGTGCGTAGAGACGGTGGAATTATTGGATACAAGTTCGCTGTTCGAATATTTCCCCATTCTGGCCAGCATTCCTACCTGGCTACCCGGAAGTAGTCGCATTCGTCGCATACGGCAGGCACATCACCTAACAGAGCGTTTCCGCTCGGTGCCTTTCATCGACGGGAAGAAGCGTCTCGTGGGTTAAATTCGCCTTCGGTAGTTAGAAATCATTCGATCACTGATTTGCATCCACTGGCAGAACGCCGGCAAAGGGGCAGATAGCGTTCTCGCCGCAATCCTTCAAGGAATGTCGAACCCCGATGCTGAAGTCGAGATAGAAGACGCCAAGGACGTCACTGCCCTGGCCTACGCAGGTGAGAAGGGGTTTAGCTTCAAATCGTCCCATGACTGACTTTAGACGACCGTTCGTGACATACGCAGCCGGTCTAGACACGGTGAGTGCGCACAGTGTAGTTGCACATAATCCACTTCAGTAAGAGCTCACGCGGACTCGTGTAGACGTTTGCAACTTTGAGTTCATTCTTTCTAGCGATGTCACTCTACCCCGGCGTACAAGCTAGGGCTCGGGAAGAACTCGACAGGGTTGTCGGGTCTACTCGCCTCCCAGAGTTGAAGGATCGGGATGCTCTCCCCTACGTCAACGCTGTGGTGAAGGAGACGATTCGATGGCACACTCCTGTCCCGCTAGGCATCCCACATCTCAGCACCGAGGACGACACGTACTCTGGGTATTCGATCCCCAAAGGCACAATGATTGTGACAAACGCATGGTACGTGCTCTATCATTCTGAGCTGTAAGGTTCTCCCTAATGTACGAGTCATCGTCTGCAGGAAGATGCTTCATGATCCTATTGTATTTTCACGCCCAGACGAGTTCATTCCGGAGCGATATCTCAAACATGGGAAGCCCGACGAAGACGCCGCTGATCCCGCCAGAATATCGTTTGGTTTTGGCCGCCGGTGTGTTATCTGCCCTGTTGTCAGTGGCAGCCCATCTCATTTATCCCGTAGCATTTGTCCCGGCAGGCACTTTGCAGATTCAAGTCTCTTCATCAATATCGCGTCGGTGTTACACACCCTGGACATCTCACTGCCGCTAGACGAACACGGCCGGCCAATCCGCATCGAGCCACGCGCTTCAACTGGCATTGTGTCGTAAGTTGGATTCATTCAGCAACGTTGTTAGCATGATAAGGACTGAGGTGAACTTCCCAGTGTCCTCGAGGATTGTAGATGCACCATCAAGCCGCGGTCGAAGGCTGCGGAGGTATTGATCCGTCAATACGATGAACATCGGATCGCCTCTCAAGCTGCTTGAAAAGAATATTATAGCGCGTAGTTCTTATCTCGTGCTAAGTTCCCATTGTACGCTTTCCTTTTGCCTCATACTTGGTGCAGAGGATACTGAGTCACTCATGCGCCAATAGCTGTTCGTTATGCAGTATTTTGAGGGTATTTTCTGGGAGCCGCTTGTTACTCCTGCCGCTGCTCACATCTGGATGGCCCATCTGATGCTGCGCGGTGTCGTTCAGCTGCTATTTGAGGCGTACGGTGCTCATGCAGCCGGAAGCGATTTCGAGCGAATTTCCGAGACCATCGGAGGACCGCTATATGTATAGCTCCGCTGCACAGTACTAGTGGAATCAAGATGTATGCTAGTGGCGCTATTCGCCAAACGTGTGAGTCCCCGCTCTCGCTTTTGGCCATCCGATTGCTTGATCCACCGTCATGCGCTCGATCTTGTCCCAATTATCTCAGCTATGCGTTGTGCCAGCGCTCGTGATAATGCCTCGTGCCGTCCGGTATCAATACGAAGGTTGTATCTTGCTCCATTTTTACTGTTAGTACTACCCCTGCGCGCTCGATATACCGATACCCATTCTGTCGATGCCCACAATGGCGACGTATGGCGTGACTCACGGCGCCATGAGAATCCTCGGAATCAATCCTCATGAGCTGGTTTTTATGCGGACTCTTGGGACATTCGTTCGACGCAAATTGGTAATTTAGTCGGCGTAAAATCCAGTATTCATGGTACCACAAGACTCCTCTGTCTACGCGCGCGTCATAGTCATTTCTCTGTCCGGCCTTTTCATTCTCGTCTATATCCGGTCGGTTGTCTTTTGGGCGCGCTAAACAAGGGATTGGTGGGAAATGTCCTCAGCATATTCAAAGTTAGGGCATGGATTGGATTAAGGGACCTGGGAGAGCAGTATGGTGAGTGCCACAAATCGGGCTGTTCGTGATTCAGACGCCAAATTACTAGGCAACTTGACAAGTTCCGGCTTGAAGGCGATATTCGAGTCCACTTTCAAACTTTTGGACGGAATATGATCATGCTCAACAGTGCAGATGCGATCTCGGAATTCATGCACAGGCGGACGAAGAACACTTCCGACCGTATGCAGAGTCCAGACACCGATGGTGCGCTTGTACGTTGTGATTTCCAAGTGATTTCTGTCTGAGTTGCTGTCACTGACTCGTGCCCTGCGCGCTAACGTGCGGCTGTAGAACGGAATGTGATTGGCTGATCGGGCTCATGCGCTACGGGCCGCGGTGGCGGAGTCATAGACGCGCGTTGTGGCAGCCTCCTCAGGGCCCAGGCGCGGCGATTCACGCGGACCGACCTGTACAGCGCGCCGTCGTGCGCGCGTTTTTGCTCAAACTGTTGGACGATCCGACGAGGTTCAGGAAGGACTTTGAGTAGTAAGCTCTCTCGGCGCAGGCTTACGTATCCCACATACTGACGTGTCCTCCGTGGTCGTGTGAAACACTTTCGCAGCTACTATTCTCAAGATTGTCTATGGGATAGACATCGACAACGACCTTGTGAGGGCGATCGAGATCGCAAAGGAGGGACATGGCGAGGCGATAGTCTTCGGAAGATACCTAGTCGATCTGATTCCAGCCCTCGCATATCTCCCAGCACGGACCCCTGGGGCTGGCTTCAAGACGCAGTTGGAGACAGGCGACGCGCGGGTCATCGCGTCAAGGACCTTCTATTCGCTCAACGTAACACATCTTCTGTAGGTGGCAGTTATAGGATCGTAGCAATACTTACATAACTGAGCTCTGCATGCACAGACACAGCCAGCGTTGCCACACCTCCCGCCCATCGTGGACCTACTTTTATCGAGGCTGTCTCGTACGGAAGAGGGAGGGAATGGTCATGAGGGCGTAGAGGAGCTCGTCAGGAATGTTTGTGGGGTTATCTTCGAAGGTACGCATCTCATACTCCACAGTCTACCCGTCGGCTGTGGCTTACCTATAGCCTCGTACTTAATAGCCGGGTCTGATACCGTATGCATCGCGCCTCAGGATGAGCCAGCGAATATGCGTACTCATGAATCATTACAGACATACGCTACGATGCAGGCGACATGCCTCGCATTGTCCCTCAACCCTAGTGCACAAGACAAAGCGCGGGCAGAACTTGATGCCGTCTTTGGCCCCGACCGTCTTCCCGATTTTGAAGACCGGGCTTCTCTCGTATACGTCAACGCTATCATCAAAGAAGCGCTCAGATGGTTCAACGTCACCCCTCGGCATTGCGCACTGCACGATCAAAGACGACGAATTTCGGGGTTACTTCATCCCGGGGGAAGCCTACTAGTGGCAAATATCTTGTACGTCCTTTGGGGCTGCAGTATACTCTTTTGGCCCACTATCTATTCTCAGGGGTTGTATGCACGACACTCAGGAATACAAGGACCCGGATATATTCTATCCAGAACGATTCCTCCGCGATGGAAAATTAAATGAAGATGTACGCGATCCTTCCGCCTTCGTCTTTGGTTCAGGAAGAAGGTACGCTCCAGATTTCATACTACCCAGATGCATATCATCACCCCCTTTACACTCGACAGGGTTTGCCCAGGAAGGTAATTTGCGGATGCAATGTTGTTCCTCAACATCGCCTCGATGCTTCATGTCTTCAACATAAAGCCTCCGGTGGACAATTACGGACAGCCTTTCGCGATTGTGCCTTGCATGATAGATAACTTCGTTTCGTACGTCACAACGTTCAATCCTTCATTTTGAACGAGTTAATGACTCTGTAGCACCGATCGCGTCTTATTAGTTATCCGGAAGATTGCCGCTGTACAATCACGCCCCGCTCACCCCGTGCCGCGGAGCTGATTCGAGCTGAAGCAAGGCGCAAGCTGTAGACGAAATCATAGAATTGGCTTGGCACACACCATGTAATCCGGAACATCGAAGTTCTCCATTCTCTGCTTTAGACTCTGACTGCTCGAAGCGCCGCCACAAGAAGTTGAAACACCCATTCAGGCATAAGTAAGTGCTTCATGACTCTTGTGATTCCTCCTGGCCCCCTCACGGTGGGTCCGAGCCGACAGGGAACTCCGATTCCAGCGCACCCAAACCCAAACCATCAAGCTCGGTCTCTCAACAAGTTCCAGTCAACGTCGTCGCATGGTTGTCGGGTGGAATACTAACTCCATCTGTATCGAGTTTGAGGAACTGCCTTCATCCTCGCCTTGTCTCAACTCCTCTTTTCGCAGTCTCGTGGTACGCCTGCATTCTTTCTAGCGTCTGTTTGCCCAAAATCACTCCCCAAACTCCAGACACATTGTGCGTACTTCCGGAATCGGCAAATTGGACAGCGCTGTGGTGCGCCATCCTCCGATGCTTCGGTGGTTATGAGTTCACTAAAGCGTTTATCCGCCATAGCGCAAGCCCGAAACACCATATCCACACATGTTATGCACCGAGGTTATAGTACATATAAGAGGTGGGAGGGATCCCAGTGAGCCTTCAGCTCAACCCACCCCTCGACTTTACACGACTCACCATGGAATGGCTCACTTCCGAGAATCGGGGAGATATCCTCGCTGTCCTCATCGTATTCACGTGTGGGATCCTCACACTCGCTTATTTTCGACACCTATCTGTATGGAAAGCTCGCTCTCGCGGGCTTTCCCTCCCTCCAGGACCAAGACGGCTTCCGATCGTGGGTAACCTGTTCGACACGCTTAAGGTCCGGGCGTGGGAGGGCCTTCGGGAACTTGCAGCGGAATACGGTGCGTAATATGCTACCCCTACAATACTCTCGATCTCTCAAGGGAATGTGTAGGGAGCATTTTTGGCATGCGTGTGCTCGGACAGCAAACAGTCGTCCTGGGTAGTGCTGAGGTCATCCTCGAATACCTCAATCGCCGCACCGCGAACACTTCAAGTCGCCCGCAAACACCCAGTATCCAGTTGTACGCGCGTCCCATCGATAGGTATCACTTTCTTGCAATGGCTGACGTATCCACATTCTTGTAGAATCGGTCAGGGCGAAAACCTTGGCTTCATGCCCTACGGACCAAGATGGAAGATCGAACGGCGTGTACTGTGGCAGCAATTCCACCCCAAAGCTGCGGTATCATATCGTCCTGTGCAACGACAGAATGTACATGTCTTCTTGAACAAGCTACGTGAAAGCCCCGAGCGGCTCAGCGAACACATCCAATAGTGAGTGCCTTTGCTCTCCTTGAAGTAGCACCATGCCAATGCTTACCTTGTAACGCCCTCCCTTGCAGTTGCGTCGCTTCCACACTGTTGAAAGTTGTCTATGGACTAGACGCTGCATACGATGCAGACGACGCAATGCAGCTCATCGAACATGGTTTCGAAGGACCCCGACAAGTGCTCGTGGCTGGAGGGTTCCTAATCGACTTCCTTCCCGTCCTCCGCCATGCGCCATCGTTCTTTCCCTTCATGCGGCGTTTTGAGAAGTGGCGAACCGCATGGGAGTGTTTAGATGACACCCTTTTCAATCGACACCAGTCAGCGGCCGTGAGTTTCTACCCATTGCTTCTTCCCGTCACACTCAATTGACTGACTTGCGTTTCCGCAACGGACTCAGTCGCGCGTAGGAAATCCTGGATGTGTCGTCGAGAACGTACTCGCAAATTTGAGTGATGCAAAGGGGGTAGAGGGTAATGACGAAAGGGAGCGGATGGCCAAGGGTATATCCAGCGTTATATTCACTGGTATGCGAGCGTTGTCCTTCACGAAGAGCTTTGTTCACACTTTTTGCATTCCCGCAGCCGGCTCTGATACGGTGGGCTTCTTGAGCGCATCCTTGGTTTGAAAACCACTCATGATCTTTCACCTGGCAGACGTCCTCTACCATCGAAGTATTCTTCTTGGCCATGTCGTTGCACCCGGACGTTCAGCGTCGTGCGCAAGCTGAGTTGGATGTCGTCGTCGGTCCCGCCCGCCTTCCAGACTTCGGCGATCGCCCCGCTCTTCCTTATGTGAATGCGATCATTCGCGAGGTCTTGCGTTGGATGCCAGCCGTTCCGCTGGGACTCACCCACAGCACCGAGGAGGACGACGAATTTGGTGGCTATTTTGTACCCGGAGGGTCCACTGTTGTAGCGAACATTTGGTAAGTTCTACGTCCATGGGCTGGGTACAAATAATATGCAACTCAATGCTGACCGTTTATGTCAGGGCTTGCATGCACGATCCGGACACATTCGAGGATCCAGAGAAGTTTGCGCCAGAGAGATTCTTACAAGATGACAAGCTCGGTGCTAACATAAGGGATCCCTACGACTTCGTTTTCGGATTCGGACGAAGGTACGTCGTTCTTTCTTCCTCGGCTGACACTAAGTGAAGAGGTGCGCTAAAATTCTTTGCTCAAGGTTTTGTCCTGGACGATACTTCGCGGACGCATCACTGTTCCTATTCGTCGCTTCGGTGCTACAAGTCTTTAACATCAGCCCCCCGGTGGACGAACACGGGCGGCCTATAACGATCGAACCGCGAATGAGGAGCGGCTTCTCATCGTAAGTGTTTGAAGCCTATGCTCCCTAGGGCTACGATTCATTTGCTGATCTGTGCACTTTCCCAGGTGGCCCGAGGATTGTCGTTGTACAATCAAATCTAGGTCTGCTCAGGCCGAAGAGATGATCGCGCATGCTTTCAGTGAGGTAGTTTGCGAGTAGCTATAGAAGGAATCAGTAGGCATACAAGGTCGTCCCGTCCAATCTATATATCGTGTCCAATGATGTCGGTTATGTATTATTCGTGAGAGTAACAGAGACTTTGAACGATAATTTAATATTTATGCCATTCCCTCTGTGTGGTTCGTGACACACAATCCTACCGTGTCCTCTAGCACTGCACTCACCATGCCAGGCTACTGAGAGAGAGGTTACACTCACGTGCGGGGACACTCTAGGTCGAAAACACAGTTTTGGACTTGTAACGAATACAAGGGGATGATGCATGCGTTGGCATAAAGAACAGACTCTAAGACGGAGGCCATGACGTACCCGAACAGCAAAGCGATCCACACCGGGAGCACTGGCATTACAGTCTCCGCATAACGTCCACGAACCAGTACGCTACGCACGCGATGTTTTCTTTACTCTAAGGACATTCGATAGCATTGGACGGGACGAAATACACCACCAGCTCCTGAAAGTAGTCGTGTACAAGAAGGGGGCTTCACGAATACGAAGGGAAGCATGCGAGGGAGAGCGGGAATACAAGACGTACGACATTTACGAATTATGCTTGATTTGATCTCCCAGGACAATCTGAAGCTCCAAATACAAGTTGCTAATGAATGGTCCAAGTTGACGGTACAACTTTTCGGCATGTACGGTCACCGGTGGTTGGTAAACCGTGACGATGAGGAGGGGGTTCAACGAACGCCGACAGGCGAGAGAAGGCGGTGCAAGGGAACAGTGTAACGGTGAGCCAGTAGGAGAAGAGGTGACAGCGGAAGCTAAGAGACTCGGCCTAGGGTGAAGGACGTGGTGCACGAATAAGATGAGACCGCAGGCAGGCCCCAGTCGCGACTAGCATGGCAGGCGTGGGGCTCGGGCCGGACTGCCGGTCGGCATTATGTATGTAGACGCGCGAAGATGTGGCAGCATTTTCACGGGCCAGCCTGCACGATTCACGCGTACCGACCCAGTGTACATACAGCGCACCGTCGTACGCGCGTTTTTTCTCAAGCTGTTGAACATTCAGGAAGCATCTCGAGTAGTAAGTCTCCAGGCCCATCTCTACGCATCTCGGCTATTTCAAGCAGGTTCCCGGCGGCCGATGAAATATTTTGACTCAGTATTCAACATATATTAAAATCTCCAATCGACGACGAACAACCGATCAAGGTTTAGCTACGCGTGATATGTAGACAATTCCGTCTCGTACGTCTCTGCCAAGTTTAACTATTTGATCTGAACGTTGAACTCGACGACCGCGCGGTCCCCACCACGTTTCCTCAGCTACCCAGAGGATTGTTGCTGCTGAATCACGCCCCGCTCGCTGCGTGCAGGAGGAGATGGATTCGAGCCAAGGCGAGAAGCGAGCCGCAGATGAAATCTGAAGTACCATAGCCCGAAGAACCACCCCTCTGTATGGGGCCTGGAATGCTGTCACTATAGGCTGGTTTGTGTCGGGTTTCTGTACCTCCGTGTGCTGGTGAAGACCGACTCGAGTTCGTGAGGCATTCTTGAACTCTCTTTCATCTGATGCCCTCAGCCCTACATTCCAGCGTTCGAGGTGCCACCAGACAAAACCGAAGCATACACTCAGCAGGTGCCAGGCATAGGTAAGTCCTGTCTGAATGTATGGATGCCACACGCCACGCTAAGAGCGGTGGCAGCTGAGATCAACTCCGGTTTCAGCGCACGAAAACCTAACCTATGAGGCTCGGTCCGACACACCAGTTCCGGTTAGACGCCATCTTATGGTTTCTGCGCGTAGCCTTGACTCCGTCCGGATCCGCGGTAAGGCGTTGCCTTCATCTTCTTTCGTTCGCAGTCTTGTGATGCTTCTGACTTTCCTCTAGCCGCTCCTTGGCTTCCCAGTACTGTTCCCCAAACCCCAAACACCCCATGCCTAGCCCCAGAACCAGCCCCTTGGATGGCGCTCGGTGCGCCGTCCTTCGATTACTCGGAAGGCATAAGCTCAGGGCCTCATTAACACGTTCACCCAGCATAGCTCAATTCCCACAAACGATGTGCGCTGAAGCTATATAAAACGATGAATGTGTTCCGACTGGACCTCAGCTCCCACGCAGCCTTAGCTTTACTGGACCCACCATGGAGTTGTTTATTCCTACAAACCGTGCAGATATCCTCGTTGTCTCCGTCGCGTTCGCTCTTGGCCTGCTCATACTCGTCTATCTTCGACAGCTATTAGTGTGGAGAGCTTGTACCCGTGGCCTTCCTCTCCCTCCGGGACCGAGACCCCTTCCAATCGTAGGCAACCTCTTCGATATGCCCAAGGTCCGGGCGTGGGAGGGTTTTCGGGAGCTCGCGGCGAAATACGGTGCGTGGTATGCTATCCCTCTGAGTCATCTCAATGTCTTAGGTAATGCGTAGGCAACATTTTAGGCATGCAAGTGCTCGGTCGGCAAACGGTCGTTCTGGGTAGTGCTGAAGTCATCCTCGAGTACCTCAACCGCCGCACTGCAAACACCTCGAGCCGCCCGCAAACACCGAGCATCCAGTTGTGCGCACATCACATCGACCACCCTTACCTTCTTGTACTAACTAACGCGTCCGTTCCCTGCCAGAATCGGTCAGGGCGAAAACTTCGCACTCATGCCCTACGGACCGAGATGGAAGATCGAACGGCGTATGCTTTGGCAGCGCTTTCACCCAAAAGCCGCAGTACAATATCGTCCCATCCAGCGACAAAACGTGCACGTCTTCTTGAACAAACTGCGCGAAAGCCCCGAGCGGTTCAGAGAACACATCCAGTAGTGAGTGCCGATGTACTACGGCTCGTCTGCTATGCCACACTATGTCTTGTAACGCATCTTTCAGCTGCGTCTCTGCAACTCTTCTGAGGGTCGTCTACGGACTGAGCGCAACCTATGAGAATGACAGCGCGATGCAGCTTATAGAGATGGGTTTCGAAGGTCCGCGACAAGTACTCGTGGCGGGCGGTTTCCTCGTCGACTTCCTGCCCTTCCTCCGTCACGCGCCGTCGTTCCTTCCGTTCATGCGGTGTTTCTCGAAGTGGAGAGCTGCATCGGGATACATGGACGAAACGCTATTCGATCGACACAAAGCAGCCGCCGTGAGTTTCTGTATAATATCGCTTCCTGCCAGACTCAGTCAATTGACCTGTGATGTTGCAACAAACTTCAGTTGCGCGTAGGAAAGCGCAGATGTGTCGTCGAAGATGTGCTCGCAGATTTGAGTCACGCAAAAGGGGTCGAGGGAAATGACGAAAAGGAACGGATGGCCAAGGGTGTTGCCAGCGTCGTATTCAGCGGTATGTCGGTCTCGTTCTCCCGATGAAAGACTTTGTTGACACTATTTTGCACTCCCGCAAGCCGGCTCTGACACGGTACGCTTCTTGATTCTATATCTAACTTGAGTCACCACTCATCATCTTCTGCCTGGCAGACATCGTCCACTTTGGAAGCGTTCTTCTTGGCTATGTCATTACACCCAGACGTTCAACGTCGAGCGCAAGTCGAGTTGGATGCCGTCGTCGGTCCCGCCCGCCTTCCAGACTTCGGCGATCGCCCCGCTCTTCCTTATGTGAATGCGATCATTCGCGAGGTCCTGCGCTGGATGCCAGCCGTTCCACTGGGTCTCGCCCACAGCACCGAGACAGACGACGAATTTGGCGGCTACTTTGTACCCGGGGGGTCCATCGTTGTAGCTAACATTTGGTAGGTTCTACGTCCATGATCTGGGTACAAGCAATATGCAGCTCAATGCTGACCATTACGTTAGGGCTTGCATGCACGATCCGGATACATTCGAGGACCCAGAGAAGTTTGCGCCGGAGAGATTTTTACGAGATGGCAAGCTCGATACTAACGCAAGAGACCCCTACGACTTCGTCTTCGGATTCGGAAGAAGGTACGTCGTTCTTTCTTCCTCGGCTGACAACGGAGAGGTGCACTAGATTCTCTGCTCAGGTTTTGTCCCGGACGATACTTCGCGGACGCATCACTGTTCCTATTCGTCGCTTCGGTGCTACAAGTCTTCGACATCAGCCCCCCGGTGGACGAGAATGGGCATCCTATAACCATCGAACCGCGAATGAGGAGCGGCTTCTCATCGTAAGTGTTTCAAGCATATACTCACTAGGGCTACAATGTATCGTCCACTTACTCACCATTGTATTTGTCCAGGTGGCCCGAGGACTGCCGTTGCACGATCAAGCCGAGATCTGCTCACGCCGAGGAGACGATCGCGCATGCTTTCAGTGAGGTGGTTTACGAGTAGCTGTGGAAGGAATTGGTAAATATACAAGGTCGTCTCGTACAATCTGGAGATCGTATCCAACGATGTCGATTACGTGTTATTCGTGAGCATGACGGAGATTTTGAACGATACTATAACCTCTATGCTATTCCCTCCTCGGGCTGCCTCGTGATGCACAATTCTACCGTGTCCTCTAGCACTGCTCTCACCATGCCAGGCTACGGAGAGAAACGTCACGCTCGCGTGCGCAGGCGCTCTAAGCAGAAAACACATCTTTGGTCTTATAAGAGGCATAATGGAGTGATACATGCATTGGCGTGAAGGACAGACTCTTAAACGGAGGCTACGACGTACCCGGACAGCAAAGCTATCTGCACCCGAAGCACCAATAGCATTGCGGTCTCCGTATAACGACCACAGACCAGTGCAACTGCGCTACGTACGTAATGTTTTCCTCACTCTAGAGACTTCTGCTAGTATTGGAAGTGACGAAATACGTCGCCAGCTCCTGAAAGTAATCGCGTGCAAGAAGGGGGCTTCACTCGGGAGATGAAGGGAAGCATGCGATGGAAAGCGGTGATACAAGACGTATGGCGTTCACGGCGTACGCTTTCATCTCTGTTCCGGGACATTCTAAAGCTACAAAATACTTGAAGTCGTTGAAGAATGGTCCGAGTTGATGGTGTAACCGTTCGGCGTGTACAGTCACCGGTGGTAGGTAACCGCAGCGACGAGGAGCGGGCTCAATGAACGCCGACTGTCGAGAGGAGGCGGTGCAAGGGAACAGTGTGAAGGTGCGCCAGTAGGAGAAGCGGTAGGAACGGAAGCTAAGAGGCCTAGCCTAGGATGAAGAGCGCGGTGTACGGACAAGAGGAACTTCAGTCGGATGAGATGGGATCGGAGGCAGGCCCTAGTCGCGACTGGCAGGCATTGGGGCCCCGGGCGGCAGGACGGTCGGCCCGTCCCGATGATGGCGTTAGCTGTAGCTAGCTGGTGAAAGCTGGTGAACATCGGTGAGAGTGGATGAGAGCGAGTGAGCGCGGGTGAGCGCGAGTGAGCGCGAGTGATCCCCGGTGAGCGCGGGTGAGACCTGGTGAAAGTGGGCGCTTCGAGGGCTTCACGCGCTCCTAAAATCGCTAGGCTCTCCTCCTTACTCGTCACTCGCTCTCACCCCCTCTCACGCAGACCTGGAGCGCTTTTGTCGAAAAAATCGCGTCATACGTCCCAATCACACGGTCGTGGGATTGAAACATACCTGTGCCGTACTAGATTCAACCTAATCGACTCCAAAAACCGCGTCTCTGATCATGCACACGTCTCGCGCCGTGCTTTTCGGAAGTATCATACCTGTCTAAGCACTCGGGATTTCGTTGTTGGCACGATCATCAAGCTCAGTGTTGCGCAACCATTCACAGGACCTGTAATATCATCAGTAAGTTCACTCCGCAATCACATCAGTACTACTAGTGTCAAACTCGAATCCGAGTTCGCAGTCGAACGTAGATCGCAGGTGACATCGCTCCCAAGTCTCGTCGACCCTAATACTTTATATCATAAAGCTTCCCCAAACTTTGACAAGCTTTGGAAATAGAACACAGCCGTGGGGCACTAGGAAATCGGTACAATTCCTAAGTAATCGCTCTCCGACCTCACAATCTCCGCTGACTACTACTCATCCTCAACCGGCAACTAACTGGACTACGTCCCGGTCAAAGCGAGACACCGGAGGTCCTACAACATCATCATGGTGGAGACTTACGTTCCTTGGTGGCGACAGTTTCTAACGGCCTCCTTTTCACACAGACACTGACGAACCGGAGAGGAACACAACTGCCGAAACGATCTTATGAGCTCCTCCAATTGCCTCATAGTTTCGCCTAGGCCTCCCCTCGTTTCTCTCCGTGGATCGCAGTCAATCGTGTACGCCACTTCATGACTTGGTGGCGTCTACAGCGTCTCCCCTCACCCACGAATCCTCTCACGTCAGTTAGTGCAGTTGTTCCGTATGGGGACAGCACGGAAATGACATTCGAGTACAGCAGAGACTTAAAAGACTTCTCGCCTCACGAACGATAGCTATGGTCTATTCGCGCCAACCATGTATCAAGAGCACACGTCTGACGAACTTCCTCTCTCTCCAAGCCGTCTCCGGTTTGGCATGTGCCATCTTTGTCGCCCTCTACCTACGCTCGGTAGTTTCATGGAGGGCACGTTCAAGGGGTCTTCCTCTACCTCCGGGGCCCAAGCCACTCCCCATCGTTGGGAACATGTTCATCATGCCCACGTTAAGGCCATGGGTGGGCTTCCGGGATCTCTGCGCGAAGTACGGTGCGTATATTTACTTCAAGTCTGGAACGCGCTGATACTGACTATTTGTGTAGGCGACATCCTTGGCCTACGCGTGCTCGGACAGGATATGGTCATCATAAACGACCCCGAGATCATTTTTGAGTCGCTCGATCGACGCTCTGCTACTTCCTCCGGAAGACCCCAAACGCCGAGCATCTCGCTGTGCGTGACTCCCTTCAGTCATTCATCATCATGTGCGCACGCTCACGTACGTGATTCCAACTTAGTCTAGGCCAAGAAGAGAATTTCGGCTTCATGCCCTACGGGCAGCCGTGGCGAAACCGAAGGCGGGTGTTTTGGCAACATTTCAATCCCGGAGCGCTCCAGAAGTACAAAGCAACCCAGCGCGAGGTTGCGCTCGTGTTCTTGAAAAAACTGCGCGAGAGCCCGGAACGTTTCGAAGATCACATCCGATAGTAAGTACGTCCATCGTGGTGTTGTACTGTGTCGTCATTGTCTTTCTCGTTAGCACTGTCTCTTCAACGTTGCTTCGTACCAACTACGGAGTGAAAGCAGCCTACGAAGACGATGAAACGCTCGCCGTCGTGGACGAAGGCTTAGAAGGCACGCGTGAAAGCCTACTCGTTCGGGGAGGCTTCCTGGTCGACTTCCTCCATTTCCTGAAATACGCCCCGTCGTTCGTCCCCTTCCAGAAGAAATTCGCAAAATGGCGTGCCGCCCATGTACGGTTATTCAACGCGCCGTTCGAGAAGTACAAGGAGACCTTGGTTAGTATATTCGTGAAATACTTGTCTCACGATCGTGAACAACGTCATGCTGACAATGGTGCTCGTGAAGGCGAAGCATGTAGACACCCAGTGCATTGTGGGAGATATCATCGCCAAGCTGCAGGAAGACGGATGGACCTTGGAAGCGGCCGAGAATTTTACCATAGATGCCATTGGCCCAGCATTCGAGGCAGGGTCGGATACGGTGAGTATAGCGGGCGTTGTTTGTAGTGAACGAAGTGCAGCTGGCTGATGGCTCGCGGCTTCATGCGACTGTCGCTTACAGACGTACATGGCATTGAAGACTTTCTTCCTCGGGATGTCGTTAAATCCCGACATCCAGAAGAAGGCCCAAGCGGAGCTCGACGAAGTCGTCGGCCCCGATCGCCTTCCCACGCATGAAGACCGCGACAGGCTCGTGTACGTCAACGCGATTTTGAAGGAGATGTTAAGGTGGATGACGCCAATTCCGCTGGGGCTGGAGCATTGCATGATCGAGGACGACGAGTTGCGCGGGTACTTCATCCCCAAGGGAACGACAGTGATAGCCAACATCTGGTCAGTTAATATCTCAAATATCTCTCTGCGCGTTCGTTCACGCTGCTTCCTCTAGGCACTGCATGCACGACCCGCTGGCATACAAGGACCCGGAGCTCTTCCTTCCTGAGCGGTTCATCCGCGATGGAAAGCTCGACCCGGACGTACGTGACCCTTACAATTTTGTCTTTGGCTTCGGTAGAAGGTACTCCCTGTTCAATTCCTAGTGTAATATTCTCTTATGCAGGCTGCATTCCCTCAGATTCTGCCCCGGAAGGCACTTCGGTGATGCGTCGTTGTTCATCACTGTTGCCCTTGTGCTTCACGTCTTTGACATCACACCACCGATGGATGAGAATGACGAAGTTATCAAGATCGAACCGCGTGAGGAAAGCAAATTCGTTTCGTGAGTTGATGAGTGATATACGGGCTCCGAAATGCGTCCTGATGTATTCCTTGCAGAGGCCCTGAAGACGCTCGCTGCACGATCAAGCCTCGGTCTGCCAAAGCCGAAGCACTCATAGATATGAGCATCAGTGAGGATGATTGAAGTAGAGACGGCGGCGGTTCTCCGAGTCGCCGTTTTCCAATGTGCTGGTACATTGGTAGTAACCGGCGTCATGGCTAGACTAACTCTCTGTACGCCGTCGTTTGAGATCCGGAAGAGTGAACATGGAATAATATGATGTGAGTGTAGGCGATTACAATGCTGTAATCTATTTAAGCCTCGATACAAACCACGAGTGATTACTCTCCAAGTTAAGCGAGCGAAATCAGTGCTGAGGTGTAGTCACATGATCGTGAGAATGTGAGACCCGTCAAAGTTCAAATTCGTTCTCGTAGTTCTCCTTCTCTGAAGTACTCGTGCGAATCTGATATGAATCTCTTCTCTGATTCTGCTTCGCAGCTTTCTTTGTTGTGAGTAAAATTCCTGCATATTATACTATGGAAGCTAGGGTACCCTTTTCTAGTTGCAATGAATGTCATCACGCACTCTGTTGGTCTCGATCGAGTCCCTTCAAAGTTTCATCATTCGGATCTTCATGACCAGCGTGGCTCAAGGCCTGATCCCAGTCCCATAGGAGGTGACTAGAACCTCTCGAGATTGGCGGGAGCGCGCTAAAACGTCACGTACTCCGACTCCGAGTCGGACTTCGCGCGGCATCGGTGACCGACGAAGAGAACTTTGCCCGCGCATGGTTTCGTCCGAAAAGACCTCAAGAGGCCACCGGGAGATCTCTCAACAGGATGCTTTCAAATAACGCTTTATAACCCTCCGAGCTCATGCCATCACGGTGAGGCCTCTACCACCGAGATTGTCTCACTTCTTGAATTGAATTCCTTCGTAAACGCCTGTAGTGACGCCAAGCACCAAGAATACTAGTAGTAGACCCTGAGTCGGAGCCCTTCTAACGGCACTTTCCGATAGGGTTGTCTCTCCCCCGGCATAGTAGATCATGCGCGTTCTCTCATGATCGCACGCCATCAATCTTCCCTCAATGTCAGACGGGCATTTACCCATATGGCGACAGGACGGCCACGAGACTGCAGTTGAGATGCCGTTCAAATAGACCTTCTTTTGCGATGCGGTACTGCTGACTTCTTGCTGCCCGTCATGAACCCGAGCACGTTCCTCGCACAGTCATTCACCTTCCAGTCCAGTGTTGTAAGCTGTACACTAGTACTCGTCGTCGCCTTCTACGTACGGTCGATCCTCTCATGGAGGGCACGTTCGAAAGGTCTGCCCCTCGCGCCAGGACCGAAGCCGCTCCCCTTCATTGGGAATTTACTCGACATGCCCAAAGTGCGGCCATGGATAGGCTTTCGAGATCTCTGCGCAAAGCACGGTTCGTCGTTTGATTCAGCAGTTTTGTATGGCGATGCTCATTCTTACTATAGGCGATATTCTTCGCCTGCGCGTCCTCGGCCAGGACATGGTGATCGTGAACAGTCCTGATATCATTTTCGAGTCGCTTGACCGAAAGTCTGCCACGACGTCCGGCCGACCGCAAACTCCGAGCATTACACTGTGTGTATCCCTCTTTAGATGTCTCACAGTGAGCTCATAGTCACTCCCCTGGCTCCACAAATAGCATGGGCCAAGAGGAGAATTTTGGCCTCATGACCTACGGGCAGTCGTGGAGAAGCAGAAGACGAGTGTTTTGGCAACACTTCAACCCCGGCGCGCTCGAGGGGTACAGGACTATCCAGCGGGAGGTCGTCAATGTGTTCCTCAGAAAGTTACGCGAAAACCCAGAGCGTTTGGAAGACCATATTCCATAGTCAGTGCACGATTGCGTATTCGAACAGTTGTCTGATTGTTCGATCCGTTAGTGTGGTCTCTTCGACACTCCTCCGCATGATATATGGGGTTAGCCCTGCGTATGACGACGATGAGATTCTCGCCATCGTCGATGAGGGTCTAATAGGCCCACGCGAAGTCCTGGTGTCGGGCGGCTTTCTTGTCGACTTCCTGCCTTTTCTTCGATACGCTCCGCCCTTCGTACCTTTTCGGAAGAAATTTGCCAAGTGGCGTGTGGACAATGACCGAATGTTCCATGCACCGTTCGAGAAACATAAGGCGATCCTGGTGAGTCCTACCACAGGCGCGTTCGTCCTCAACGTCATGTTGACATGATGATCAAGGCTGCTGGAGGTACCGCGGATTGTATTATAAGGGACATAATAACAAAACTGCGAGAAGAGGGGTGGGCTCTAGAGGCGGCTGAAAAGCGCGCAATACAAGTTGTCGGCCCCGCACTTGCAGCAGGCTCTGATACGGTGAGTATGCCATACATTTGGTCGGGACATGAGACAATCTAACTCGGCCCTTGTTTAGACGATCTCAATACTCAGAGTGTTCTTCCTTGCAATGTCTCTGTACCCTGAAGCTCAGAGAAGAGCTCAAGTAGAGCTCGATATGGTCGTCGGTCCGGATTGCCTCCCAACTTTGGATGACCGCAATAAGCTCGTGTATGTGAACGCTATCTTGAAAGAAGCGTTCAGATGGATGCCTCCTGTGCCCCTTGGTTTATCGCACTGCATGGTCGAGGACGATGAGCTGTGCGGATATTTTGTACCTAAGGGAACGATGCTTATGGCGAACATCTGGTAAGTTCATCTTTCCTAGTACGTCTCCCCATGTATTAACGGTGTTTTGGTGCCAGGGCCTGCATGCAAGACCCGACAGCATACGGAGACCCCGAAATTTTTCGCCCCGATCGGTTCATCCGTGACGGAACGCTCGACCCGGACGTACGCGACCCCTACAATTTCGTCTTCGGCTTCGGGAGGAGGTACGGGTTTTTGCCTCGTAGCAGAAGTTCTCCATGATAATGACAACAATCCCAGGGTTTGTCCGGGGAGAGACTTCGGTGATTCCTCGCTGTTCATTATCATGGCACTCGTGCTTCATCTCTTCGATATTACGCCTCCAGTGGACGAGAAAGGAGAGACCATCAAGGTCGAGCCGCGAACGCAAGCTTGCTTCGTTTCGTGAGTCATTCCGCACTGCAGTCCCGTTCTACATCAGCGTTCTGATGTTTTCTGGAAGTGGTCCCGAGGACTGTCGGTGCACCATAAAGCCTCGCTCTGCCAAGGCTGAGGCATTTGTCGCCAGTATTGGTGAGCTCGAGTGAATGTGTCAACTACAGTGAGGACAGGCTCGACTCAACTTGACTCTTCTTGCGCCATGACGCACTGACTCGCGCCACGTCGACGGAGATTTAGTCTAGTGACGCCTCCGCTGATTTGTACTGCTTCCAATGTATGAAATAACCGCTGATTTGACTCGGAGCTGCTCTCTGAGGGATACCTAACGTTCTGGGGTGTTGCGCTTGCCGTCACGATCATCACTTCCAACTTGAAGCTCCTGGACGCCCACCGCTCGCACGTGAGGGAGTCACGTGAGTGTTGCTCACATGTGACTTAACAGCGTACGCAGCGCGCTAGACGCAACTCGTCGAAGTTCAAACCTTCACCAGCGCGCTCACTGAGCTAGGGATCATCATCGTCGAATTTCGCTTGATATTTCCTTGTGTTGTCCTCAGCCCCAACAATGTCCCACCGGACGTCAAGCTATTGCGGCCGTTTGCGCTCGTAGTCAGTCAATCTACTTGAACACGGCTTCAATCGCCGCTCCAACCCGCGAAGTTACACCATAAGTCGGACTTCCATGGCTCGCGTGAGAAGTCAAGGACCAAACTGGTTAATATGAACAGACTAACAGCTCTGAAAATGTAACGCACGCATGCTAACGCATTATCCGTTGATGGCCCTTCTGGCGGCGCCGTCAGCCTAGAGGTGAGTCTTGATTGACGGACAATCCTCCACACGGATCCCGCTTATACCCGCAACTTGTAGTTCCCCCGAATCATTCGATGCAGTATCCCAGAGAGGAACAATGGTTCACTTATGTCACACTCTAATCTCCGTCATTGTCGCGAGGATTATGTGTCCTTAGTAGCGGGCCACCGCCGGGGTGGCTACCGTGACCTGCATTATGAGGTTGCTTTGAGAAGTATTCGCGAAGCGAAGAGCTAAGTGCGTAACAGCTCTGGTGTTAGAGTTTACCTGACCGAACGATCGAGCAGGACTGTTTCCTTCTTGACCTCAGAACACTTTGCGTGTTTCATGGTTGGAAGGCGCCTACATTATCGGTGACCTACGGCCCATGACCGCCCATCAGCGACACTCATTTCACATGTGCACTATTCCGTCTGGAGTTAGAACGGCTGAGATGTCCATATAGGCATCGCTGTCTACTATATAGACTTCAGCCGAGTTCCGTAAGACGTTTTAGCCTTCTCACCGAACACCATGAGCGTAGCTCAACTTGGTACAGGTTTTGCCACTCCCCAACTGGTCGCCGGTTTCGCATTCGCCCTCTTGCTCACCATCTACATCCGCTCAGTGGTCTCATGGAGAACGCGTTCGAGGGGTCTTCCTCTTGCTCCGGGACCGAGGCCCCTCCCCATCATTGGAAACCTGCTCGACATGCCTAAAGTAAGGCCTTGGATTGGGTTTCGGGATCTCTGCGCAACGCACGGTGAGTGCACGCTGATTAGAAGGCGTGGACGTTACGAAGCTGACTCTTAGTTCCCAGGCGATCTTCTCCGCCTTCGCGTTCTGGGCCAAGATATGGTGGTAGTCAACAGTCCCGACGTTATCTTCGAGTCGCTCGACAGACGCTCGGCCACCACGTCGGGCAGACCCCAAAACCCGAGCATCTTCCTGTGCGCTTTTCCTTAGACATCGGCGTTCGTACTCGCGCGTGCTGACATGCGCGGATCTAAACTTAGCATGGGCCAAAAGGACAATTTCGGTCTCATGACATATGGCCAACCATGGCGGAGCAGACGACGGGTCTTCTGGCAGCATTTCAATCCAGGCGCGCTCGAGAAGTACAAGTCCACCCAGTGTGAGGTCGCTCACGTTTTCCTGAAGAAGCTACTGGAGGGCCCAGAGCGATTGGAAGATCATATTCGATAGTATATTTTCCCACTGCTCTACTGGTCTATTTGTCCTCTGACGCCCTTGTTTGCCAGCACCGTGTCGTCAACACTTCTCCGCATCAACTACGGGGTTCAAACCGCATACGAAAATGACGAAACTCTCGCGATTGTCGATGAGGGCTTAGAGGGCACGCGCGAGATTCTCGTCTCGGGAGGCTTTCTAGTCGATTTCCTCCATTTCCTGCGCTTTGCACCATCATTTGTCCCCTTCCAGAGGAAGTTTGCAAAATGGCGTGTGGACCACGATCGCCTTTTTCATGCGCCGTTCCAGAAGTACAAGGAGACTCTGGTGAGCATGCCCATTAGGTCTTCTAAGATGGCGTGACGCTGACTTCGCAAATCACGGCGTAGGTGAAGAACGCGAGCACTCAATGCATTGTGGGAGACATGGTTGAAAAGCTGCAGGAAGAAGGTTGGGCTTCGGAAGTCGCGGAAAAATATGTAATCGACGTTGTTGGGCCAGGGTTCGAGGCAGGCTCCGATTCGGTATGTGTGTTGGCTCATGAGTGCCGTCAGCGTACTGACGCCCTTGACACGGTATGTTCCAGACCTCTTCGATCTTGAAGTCGTTTTTCCTCGCAATGTCCCTACATCCCGACGCTCAGAAGGCCGCTCAGGCGGAACTCGATAGAGTCGTTGGCCCGGATCGATTGCCCACCCTGGACGACCGCGACAAGCTCGTGTTCGTCAACGCACTGCTGAAAGAAGTGCTGAGGTGGATGACTCCCGTGCCGCTCGGACTGTCGCACTGCATGGTCGAAGACGACGAGCTGTGCGGGTACTTCATACCCAAGGGGACAATACTGATGGCGAACATATGGTCAGCTCATCCTCCGTGTATGTCCTCGTGCATAGACTCACGCTTAACGCCGTTGAAATTAGGAATTGCATGCATGACCCGCTGGCATACAAAAACCCAGAACAATTTTGCCCTGAGCGGTTCATGCGCAATGGGAAGCTCAGTGCGGACGTGCGCGACCCTTACGACTTTATTTTTGGTTTCGGGAGGAGGTATGAACCAGCTCGATTACAACAGAATCTATCTTATCTGAACTGTGCAGGATCTGCCCAGGGAGGCATTTTGGCGACTCGTCGTTGTTCATCACTATTGCCCTCGTGCTCCATGTCTTCGACATCACTCCGCCGATAAATGAGCAGGGCGAGGCAATCAAGATCGAGCCACGTATGGAGAATTGCTTCGTGGCGTGAGTCATATGAACACTTTACCCACGAACACTTACATCCTTGACGTATGGTCTGACACCTGCTTGCAGAGGACCTGAAGACTGTCGCTGCACCATCCAGCCTCGCTCCGCCAAGGCCGAGGTGCTCATCGTGAGCATGAGCGAGCATGAGTAAAAGGGCGATGGTGCTGGTCATGACCGAATCCTCCATGCATGATGGGTTGAACCGTATCGTATACAGTGGGTTGAACCATACGGGAAATACATCTCCTGAATCATAGCCCAGATCCTTAGCGGTGCTAATAACGTCCGATGTCGTAGTCCGTGAGTAGAAATACAAATTGCGTGTTGAGACGTGCGTCCGATAGCGTAGTCCATATCAAATCCGACGTGTTGAGACGTCAGTCCTTTCTCCATGCATCCTGATGGCTATCAGACGCGCGCGATGAGCTCTCCGTTGAGCATGGTGAACCACCCGTCCTCGTCCGCGCCCCACTTGCGCCAGGTCTCGGCAACCTTCTCCAGCCCTTCCTGCGTATACACACCGTGCTGAATAGCCGTCGACGCGAAGTTGGACGACAGCGTGCGGTCCGCCCACAACCCGCTCCACCACGCCCGCTCCTCTGGCGTCGAGTAGCACCACGCCCCGGCGGACAGCGTCAAGCTCTCAGCGGAGAACCCGGCCGCCTTCGCCCAGACGTGCAGCCTGCGGCCCGCGTCAGGCTCGCCGCCGTTCGCGCGGGCGACCTTGGCGTAGTTGCGGAGCCAGTCGTCCATGCCCTCGACAGGCGGCCACCAGACGGTGGTGGTAAAGTCGACATCGCGTGCGGCGACGATCCCGCCGGGCTTGGCGACACGGCGCATCTCGCGGAGGACTTGGACGGGGTCTCCTACGTGCTGGAGGACCTGGTGGGCGTACACGACGTCGAAGGACGCGTCCGGGAAAGGTAGGGCGAGCGCATCGCCGTCGACGAAGGAGACGTTGGGGACGCCACGCGTCGTGGCGTGCTCCCGGGCGACGTCGAGGACGCTGCCGCGGTCTAGGCCGGTGGCGCTACCTTCGGGCACGTAGGTCGCAAGATCGGTGGTGATAGTGCCAGGACCGCAACCGACATCGAGGATGGTCATGCTCGGTTTGAGGTAAGGGAGGAGGAAGGCGGCGGAGTTTTTGGCGGTGCGCCAGGAGTGGGAGCGCAGGACGGACTCGTGGTGTCCGTGAGTGTAGACGGCTGCTTTTTGAGACATATTTGTTCACAATCTGGCCTGTTGGGGACGGTTGGCCGTGTTAGCCAGCCCACGAAAGGATAACAAACGGTATAATGTTCCAAACACTCACAATATCGTTCAGCTACGGCGCGAAGTTTTTGCGGTGCGTTCGCTCTAAGCGGTCGTTGTAGCGGGATTAAAGTGAGCTGTTGGTAACGGAGAGCAGGTCCATGCAGGTTTATATATGCAAGTCCAGGCTCAGGTCGAGTCAGAGTGAAAGAAGCTGATGGTCCGATGACGCCCGAAACCATTTCGGATTCTCGGCCTCAGCGATCAGGCAGGTAACCGCAAGATAAGCGCCTGCTTCCTAGGGTGTCGGTGTGACTCCGCAGCGTTATGCGCTCGCGACCTGTGACACGCGAACGAGCAAGCGTGGGCGCCAGTGCCTGGCTCGGAGCGAGCTCGTTGTGGCTGCTGGGCGAGTCTCTTCTGCCTCCTCCGTTCTGCCTTCGTCTATCGCCCTCTTCACTGCCCTGATTGCTGCGCGACGCGTACTTGCATTCACTACCATAGCAACCTCTGCATTCCTCAGCGTCGCGTCCGACTTTCCAAGTCTCTGCAGCCCTCGCGCCGTGCAGACCAGGTCGCGCGTGTTTCGCATATCATTCCGCCGGCAGTCCACTTGTCAAGACTCTCCCTCTTTTCCACCCTCGCCTCCTCCACACCGCACACTAAGGCCAGGCGTACAACATGCCGCCCAATCCCCTCTCCCTCAAGCAACGACTGGCTGCGTTGTCCGCCAACATAAACTCCCCTCGCTCCAACTCCTTCGACGCACCACCCGACTCTCCTATGTCCCCCATCTCCGGGAAACGCAAGTCTTTCTTCAAGCAACCTTTTGGCAGGACGCAGACTACGGATCCTGGGCCGTCCGACTACTACGGTCAAGAGCGCATACAGGAGGTGATGAATAGGCTCATTTTTCAGGCGGGCGTGGACTACGAGTGCGTCTTCCAATATTTCTAGTCTGGCCACGCAATTGACCGAAACTGTGGTGCTGATAGGACTCGTCCGATGTACGTCACTTGCTCGCGTCGACCTAGTTCAAGCGTTCATCATTAACTACAGGATTGTGATGTGTGCGTCCGCGATGCCGGATCCACGCGAAGTCTCATACGACCTACTCCTTTCGTGAGTTCTCCCTTCGTTACGCCGTCGACGTTAAGCTTGACAGTTTGATAGACGCATACTGTCATACCTTGACCTATATGGTGAGTCCCACACTTTCTACGTGCTGGTCGAAGGCGACCTCTTCTCCCGTCCGGCGCCATGCTTCCTGTCTTCTTGCCTTCCGTCCGCGCTTGGGTGGGGCTGAGTGCGCCTCCTTGATGCGAGGTTGTGCCAACGGCAGCAGGCTTCATCCCGTCTGCGTCGTCAAGCGTGGAATCACCCTTCACGTGCTGCTCATAAGAAATTCCCCGTCCCGCGCGGTATAGCTCCATTTGGCTTTTTATCCCCTTTCGCGATGCACGACATCACACGCGCGGTTCCGCGTGTGTATGATCCGTGTGCATGATGAACGCACAGGTGCCTCGGGGAGCTCATTTTCGTGCACGCGGGGCGGGGTTTCCGCGGCCCGGGCAATTGCAGTTCACGATTGATCCGCGGTCGACCCATTCCATGCCGAGCCCGTGCCTATCTTTCAAGTTCCATCCCATGGCACTATATCGTCAATATCCGTACTAATAACCCGCATACAGTCGAGTCGGATTACACCGTCGTTTTTCTCGCTGCTGGAAACCGACATTCCCCTGGATGGAATTGGGTGTGGAAGGCGTACCGCAGTCTCAGTCGGAAGTACCGCAAGAACCTGAAGCGTTTGGTACGTGTATCTGGTTCGCACTAACAAATGTCGTTCTAACATTTTCCTTGTAGTATGTCGTGCATTCGAATTTCTTCACGAAGAGTAAGTATCCTACCTATTTAGAATCCACCTTCCGCTCTAACTAGTTCTGCAGTGCTCTTCTCCCTAGCTGGAGCTATCATCAGGTATGTTGCACGGCATTCAAACATTGGATGATACTCATCCGTGTAGCCCTAAATTCTTCCGCAAGATAACTTATATCAATACCCTCTCTGAATTGGCATACCATATTCCCCTAACGCAAATAGATATACCCCCAGCCGTATACCAGTAAGCTGGCCTTCCTAATGTTAATATGATCTTGGATAACTAACGGTTGACGTAGGGAAAATCTGAAGCATGAGAAACAGATTGTCCTTCCAGTAGTGACACGATCAGACCTTTTCGGCGTCCCATTAGAAGAACTTATGGGGTATGACGGCGAGAAAGGGGGCCTTCCACGGGTTGTCAAAGATTGCATCCAGTATCTTCGTGCCACTGGTTAGTTATGCCCTCTATTTATCTACGTGCTCGCATACTGACCCGTTGTCGTGCAGGTCTGCAAGACGAAGGACTCTTCCGCAGGTCACCAAATTCAGTGATGTTGAAGCAAGCCGCGCAAGCATACGACCGAGGTATGGCACGTCTTCCACAGCTAAGAATAATTGGAGATTGACTAGGCCATAGGTCACGTCGTCTCGTTGGATACCTTTGGCGACCCCCACCTCGCTGCCGTACTACTTAAGAAGTACCTCCACGACCTCCCTGAACCTATATTCCCGGAGAAATTGTATCCGACCATTCGGAAGTGCCCTCCTCCAACAGACGATCCTAATGACATGCAAGCCATCCTCTATATCAGGGAAACGCTCCTTCCCGAACTCCCGCCATGTGTATATATCCTTCTGAGCAGCATCCTCCGTACGTAGCCCAAGCAGGCGACATTCATCCTCCGTGTATGTTAACATATTTTGGCAGATCTGCTCTACGAGGTCCAACTGCGATCATCAGCAAACCGGATGGACGCCCATAACCTCACAGTTGTCATTTGTCCCAATCTCGTCTCTAGCTCAAACCCTATGCGCGACGTCATGATGTGCTCCATACCAAATGCGCCCACGCTCTTCGACGCCTCACGAGCCGCGTCAAGTACGATTCTCGCTGCCCAAAGTCAATCAGCTCAACCCCAGCACCCTGCGTCACTCTCCGTTGCCCCTACTGAGGGCAAGACGACTCTCGGGATGGTGATCAAGCTCTGCATACAGCGCTACTACGAAGTCTTCGACGAGGTTCCCGACCGCTCCGAGGCGCTTGTGCAAGAGATCGCGCACCCCCCGAACCCGTTCGCGGATATGAACTCCCCCGGAAGCCCCTCACTCAATAACCGTGATAGCGCACTGCTCGAGGACGACGACATCGACGACGCAATGCTCGTTATGCCCCTCGGTCCAGGAAACCGTTCCTCTCTCGGGAATGGCAGCAACGGCGTCGCTGCCAGCAGCAGTGGGAACAGCGTCTTCCGCCCACAACACCGCTCGAACCAGTCCCGCGACGTCGCCGCACGGTCAACGCACACCGCGATCGGCGGCGGTGGCCCGCCCAGCGCGTACGCGACCGTGAATCAGAACCGAGCCCGGTCGACGATCAGCATCGAACGCGGGCACCCTGGCTCGCGCAAGGGCTCGATCGCGCTTGGTGGAAGGGGCACCGCGCGGGGCAAGGGCGCGGGCGCGGGCGTGCAGGCGATCGGCATCACCGCAGAAGGGTTCTTCTCCGCCCCGGATGCGCCTCCTGTCCCTGCGCTGCCATCGTCGAGGTCATAGGGTGGGAGTGCGCTATGAGGAAGGTTGTACGAGAGGGAGCGTTCCAATGCCTACAGTGTGGTGGAGACTTCGACGACATGGTGCTGTTATTTGCTGTATCTTATGTTCTGGTTTTGGTTTTTGAGTTTCTCTCGGATACTGGTAGGGTAGTCTCCACGACTGTCGCCTGGTGTGCTCTCGTCTAATGCCATCACAGTTCGCGGGCGCATGCACGAACTCTCCTACATTCCCCGTCCTCGCGCAGAATGTCTCACATTGTTCATCGGCCAGTCACTCCCATTCCCCATTCGATCCTTCCCACCAGTCACATCAAGTGAATTGAACTCTGATACATCATCGCCGGGGGTCCGGCAATCAAGCTCTTGGAATTTGAACAGCTGATCATGGAGTGATATTCGATACAGATACACGAAAGAAAGGACTACATGAATTTCCTTTGATATGTATGGCCTCAGAGTCACGGCGCAAGGTCAGCCAATATCAACGCTTCAGCCTGCTTAGAACGAGGTCTGACGACGCAGCGGCCGTCCTCGGGATATCTAAGAAGGTATCAGGAACCGAGGAACATAGTCGTTCATATGAGAGTCCATATGAGAAGATTCGGACTCACGACACAAAACCATCAAACATCCGTGGCTCAATCTTGACCAGGTGTCCCGCCTCATCCAACGGCGGAGTGATGTCGAAGACGTGCAGAACGAGAGCGATGTTGATAAACAACGCCGCATCAGAAAAGTGCTGACCTGGGCATATTCTGCAGTCGCAGGACAAGATGAAGACATCATAGGAAGCAAGAAGTTATCGCCTACCTCCTGCCGAAACCAAAGACAAAGTCGTATGGATCGCGCACATCTTTGTTCAGTTGTCCGTCTCGCAGGAACCGCTCTGGCCGAAACTCCTCCGGGTTTTCGTATGCATCAGGATCATGCATACAAGCCCTATTGTAATTCCGTTCTCTTGAGCATACATGACCAGATTACCACGAACCACACTGACCAGATATTAG
The DNA here is from genome assembly GCA_002150815.3 of Grammothele lineata. Lineage (NCBI taxonomy): Eukaryota > Fungi > Basidiomycota > Agaricomycetes > Polyporales > Polyporaceae > Grammothele > Grammothele lineata. The sequence goes on along the minus strand of NDFF03000144.1, from coordinate 131,233 downwards.
GTATGACCATGGTTCCGCGCGGGACGAACCAGCCCTCGAACTCGTCATCCTCCAGCGTGGAATGCGTCAGCCCCAGAGGAGCCACAGGCATCCAGCGCAGCGCTTCGCGTACGATCGCGTCGACGTACGGGAGCGAGGCCCGGTCACCGAAGTCCGGCAGGCGGTGAGAACCAACGACTGCATCGAGCTCTGCCTGTGCCTTGCGCTGGACGGAGGGGTAGAGAGACATGGCGAGGAAGAACGTCTTCAGGACCCCCGAAGTCTATAGTACAATGACATGGATATGAGCCATAGCTAAGCAAAGTAGTAAGCAGGCGACTTACCGTATCAGAGCCGGCTGCAAACACAACCCCAGCAACATCCCTCGCGAACTTCTCGGCGTCGCCTGGCGCCTCCCCCTTGCTTTTAGAAATTAATTCGCCGACCACACACTCCGCTGCGATCCCATCCTTCGTAGACTCTTTATACCGCTGAAACGGTATGTCCTTCATTTTCCGTATATCCTCCCTCCACATTTTGAATCGGCGTTGGAAAGGCACCCACACGGGCGCGTGCTGTAGAATGGGGAAGTAATCGACCAGGAAAGCCCCAGCCACGAGTATCTCGCGAGTGCCCACGAGACCAGACTCCACAGCCGCCAGCGTTGGGTCGGACGAGTTCTCCACGTCGAGGCCGTACACAATCTTCAAAAGAGCGGCGGAGAAGGTGCTATCAGGCTGTGCTCAGCGCAGGGCAATGCTGTATTGGCGGGAACGAGAATGCACTCACTATTCAATATGTTCGTCGAGCCGCGTGGCGGGTTCGGCACGAAGCCTACGGAGGAATGCGTGTGCGAATGCGCGCTGAGTGGCTCGATATTTCGCGACCGCGCCTGGATTGAAGTGCTGCCAGAATGCCCGCCTTCCGGTGCGCCACACTGAGCCATAGGGCCTGAACCCCCACGCGTCGTCATGCCCCGTCCTATGAGCGAGACAGTGATACGTCATCATACGACTACAACGGATGACTGAGTTCGTAAACTCACAAAGAGAGACTGGGTGGTTGCGGTCTGTCTGCAGTATTCGCAGACTTCCTATCAAGGCATTTGAGAACGGAGGAAGCGTCGTTGAGAACCACGACGTTCTTGTTGAAAATTCGGAAGTGCATGATATCGCCTGAGTCATACTCATCATTACCAGACAGCAGATCAAAGGAAAGACAGCGTACCATATCTAGTACCCAAATCTCGCAGGCCCTCCCAAGGCCTGGTTGTAGGCATGTCGAACGCATTCCCTACAAACGGAAGGCCTCCCGGGCCCGGAGGAAGAGATCTTCCACGAGTTCGAGTCCTCCACTGTAAGAAAGAGTAGAGGTAGGCCATCAGGCAACCTGCCAATCCGAACGCCGTGAGAGTCCTCAGGTCGAGCATTTCGTAGATTGCAAGGGTGCCAATGTCACGTTGGCACGGAGCTCCTTGTTTATATAACGAGACGTCAATTAGTACGGCCGCTCTAAGGGCATTGTGGGGTACGGGATAAAGATGCTTCCTGTCCACGAACCTTGATAGCGTGTTCAGGAGACCTCGCGTAACGCCGCACGGGAAAAGGTGGCGCACAGATAGCTCCCGGCCGGAGAACATTACCTAGAACGTAACTGTGCGGGTTTCCGAGAAGAAACATGTCATGGGGTCTCTCGATCATAACCCAATGTAGTTCCGCGAGTCGTCATAAGATTCAACATGGGTATCGCGCACAGTAGCCAAGTACAACATTAAAATGATCTACCAAATGAATCACGCATTAGATAAGTAGTACTGAACGGACAACTGGCCTCGCACTCACGTTTACACGAGCGAACAACCGACAGCGAAGGACAGTCAATCCCCACGAATGAGCGAAACAGCCTGTGCAGATCGAGGTTTGATGCTACAACGGACTTGATCCGGGTATCTGGAAGTAACAGCTCGATGAGATCACTAGAAGGAGCTCGGTAAGAAGGAAGAATCGTACGCTGCGAAGCCATCGTCTGCCACAGTATAGGAGACCTCAATGGAGTTGCCTGCTTCGTCGACGGGCTGGCTGATATCGAAGAGATGAAGCACACATGCGATGTTCAAGAAGAGCGATGAGTCCGCGAAGTACCGCCCTGGACAGATTCTGTCGTGCCCATGAGACTGATCCACCTTAAGATTGACATACCGACACGCACCTCCTGCCAAACCCGAACACGAAATCGTACGGATCACGGACTGCAGGGTCGATTTTCCCATCGCGGATGAAGCGTTCCGGTCTGAACTCCTCAGGACGTTCATATGCTTCGGGATCATGCATACAAGCCCTGCAACGCTCCGTCAGCATGGAGCAACGCAAGTGCTACGATAAACTCACCAGATATTAGAGACCAGAATGCTCCCGGCAGGGATAAAGTACCCGGAGACCACGTCGTCTTCGACCGAACGATGCGAGATGCCTAGAGGAGTAACATTGAACCATCGAAGTGATTCCATGATCACCGCTTGAATGTAAACCAAGGAGTCGCGGTCATCGAAAGTCGGTAGCCGATCAGGGCCAATGACAGCGTCGAGCTCCGCATGTGCTTTCTTCTGCACCTCAGGATAGAGCGCCATAGCAAGGAACGTAGACTGCATGCTTGAGAATGTCTGCATGACAAGATTAGTGCTATTGCATCCATTTCAGGGGCTTGTGCGCACAGTATCAGTGCCGGCTAGGGCAACTGTCAGAATCGTAACACAGATACGAAGATCGCAGCACTTACCTCCTAGCGACACAGCGGCAACGTTCTTAATCACCTCTTCCACATAGTCCGTGACAGGAGATCCCTCATGTTCACCGCCAAACTTCGAGAGCATAGAATCGACCATGGTGATAACGCCGAAGTTACCGCTCTGCAAAAAGACATTCAGCATATACTTCGGTCGAACATTCCAGCAGTTACTCACGTCGGCGTGTTTGCGCATCTGGTACGGCACGTTCTTTGAACGTATGGAAACGTCCCGCCATCTCGCGAACTGCTTCTTGAAACCAGCGCCAGGGAACCATTCTGGCACGTATTCGAGAGCGGGGATGAGATCTACCATGTATTTGCCCGGCACAAACACCTGTCCCGTTCCCTGCAACGCTTCCTCGCTGAGAAGGATAATCTCGTGGTGTTCGTCTTCGATGTCCAAACCGTAGATCAGCTTGAGCATAGTAGCCGAAAACGCGCTGTAGTAGAGCATTCGGTCATGATTACGTTGGTATACGAAGCGCTCGCGCTTACAATCGAATATGGTCTTTGAACTTGTCAGGCGTCTCCAGCAGCCTAAGCAGAAGTTTGCGCATCACCGAGACTTGAATGGGTCGGTACGCGTCGATCGCATGTGGGTTGAGGTGTTGCCAAAACGCCCTTCGGTGGTCCCTCCACCACTGACCGTAGGGCATGAATCCGAATGGCCAGTCATTGGCGGTCCTGCAGACATCCATTCACCACACATCCGTCATACATACGCGTGTCCGAGAAACGCGGGAGCACTCACAGCCGAATGACGGGTGTGACGAGGCGGTCCGAGGTGTTCGCCGCCCGCTTCTCGAGGAATTCAGATATCGCCGCCGGGCTGTTAAGCACGATAGTGCGCTGGCCGAGGGCGCGGAGGTGAAGGACGTCGCCTGCTCGCGACTGAGTAATATGTACGATATCGACGACGTATTACGGACGCACCGTATCTGGCACCCATGTCTCTGAACCCCACCCACGGCTTAGACTTCGGCATATCCAGGATATTCCCAATCACGGGGAGGGGCTTGGGGCCTGGAGGTAGGGGGCGTCCGCGAGAGCGCGCATTCCACGATGTCCATTGGCGTAAGTAGAGGATAACGAGCGAACATAAGACAAGCAGAGCAGGTCCAGTCAAGCCGGAGAGGTCCCAGTGGAGAGTGCCAGAGGTCGAAGAGAAAGGCATTGCTGCGCACGGTGCAAGGGGCGCATCAGGCTTGCGGGGTACTTTTATTACAGACTCAAGGAAGCCCGACATCAGCCGTTCGCCGCCCATTCAACATCTGGGATTCTTGATGTAAGCCGTCTAGTTCCACAGATCAGCTTCGTAGCGCTTACGTTGCAGGTTCGGATGCTTGAGTGCCCGGACTTCGTGGAGTTTGATGACCGCCGGTTATCTGGCATCTCAAGCTAACCCCTGCAGGCAGGCATTGAGATGTTGAAGGCGCATATTGTGAAAGAAGAATGTCGATGACCAGGTCTCCGAACCCTAGAAAGAGCGTTAAGTTCATGAGAATGACCGCATCCAGCCGTGGAAAGTTGAAGCACTCACATGGACTAAGCTTTCATGGAGGCGGCGACGATGTCACGAGTGAAGGACAGTATTTTCAGAAGCGGAGCTCCGTGAGAGACACTGCTGCGAAGACCAAGCTCTGCCCATCTTACGAAATAGCATGGCACTTCACTGCTACGCGACCTAGCCGCAACTATCAACCGCCAGAGACTTCGGATACGGCGTGTTCGCTGGGCAGGAGTATTGAATTGAGATCTTCGCCGGATGGGGTTCGAACCAGGGGAATTGCGTGTAAGCGAATCTACGGGAGAAATCCAGAGTGGTCATGAGTGTTGGGCGCGCACCGTTCCATCACCGACACGTTAACAAACCCTGTCTGGAGTCTGGAGGATGCTCGTTTAACTGACGCGAAGATGGGCGCGAAGGTTGCGAAGTCCAAGTCATCAGCGCGAACACGTCTACATGGAAAGCTATCTGTCCATAAATGGTATGTTTGGACCGATCGAAACATACTGCTTTTGGTCATCTAACATTCCATGCACCCAGAGCTACTGGTGCTTAGTCCCATCGTCAACTACATGCAAAGAGGGCTATGGATTTTAGGGCTGGTGGCGGCTCCTTTTCGCGAGTCAGCACTCAAGCTAGCGAGCGCATACTAGCAAGTAACACACCTATACGTGACATGGGACAACTCGAAAGCAAGTCGGCCAATATCTACCCCCAACACTTGGGATTTGGTATTTGACCACTGAAATGATACTTGGTCAGTAAGCTCTAGCACTGTAGCCGACGCATCCTGTACATCACGAGGCTGGAGAGGCTGCGCCTGCTTCAAGTTCATGCCGCGAGTGCTTGGGGACCCTATATGCATGAGGCGCGGCCAAGATAAGTAAACGGCTTCTACGTACTCGTCGCATTCATAAGCCGAAGCATCCGATATCCAGAATTGTGAGGCAGAACCCTAACAGATCAGTCCTTGGCCGTATCCGTCCCCCGGTCAGTAATATCCCCTGAATAGGGGTCGATACCTCTCATAGTCGTAGACGGCTTGTTTTGAACATAATGCAGCGATAATGGGTAACTATCAGACGACTTCTGACCCATCGGGCTCACCCAGGGCTCGGTGCCGGTGTGACGCCCTTCGTTTGCCGTTCGGGAATCGGAGAGGGGGTGGGTCATCGTTCTCCAAGGTCATACATCATGACTTGAGAGAGAGCGGGCTTGACGACGCTCCTCGACGGCTCAATGGGCCATTTTCGGATGATCACTCGAGAATCTACACGATAGAAAGCGCATGCAAGTGCCTGTTATAGCGGTGACGCGTCAGTACAAGCTCGTATGAATGCGGAGTCTCAAGAGCGTGCTTACCACTGCTAACGTGTGCGTGCGACATGCCGGTAAGGGTCAAGTAATTATATGTCTGCTACTATTCTCCGCAGCGAAGTTCCTAACACCAATGTTAGACACTCTTGCGTTACTTCGCCGTTAATCCGGACTTCGCGATGCACAGGGGACTCACTTTGAATGCTTGGTTTACGGGAGTACCGTCGCATGACCCCAATCCCAGTCGTAACATCGACCCATGTGAGTTCGTCCGACGGACGATTCGGGCACTGCGCAGCACCCGGTCGCGACTGGACTCATCGCAGGTCGCACTGGGCACGGCCGACGCAGGACCCGAACGGTCGGGTACGAGGCTGGAGTCGGCCCACTGCCAATTCGGGGCCGCGGCGGGCGTGCGGCCGCCACGTGGGTGACTCAAGGCGTGATCGGGACGCCCGATTCGGAACCCCACTGACTCAACCGCCGCTCCCGGCCTCCCCGCAAATATATACGACCAGAACGCGAGAGCCGCCGCCGCTCCCCTTGCGCGCACCCCGTCCCCACGCCTCCCTTCCCGCTCTGCTCCTCCTGCCCCCCTTTGAACTCTGTGTCTCCGACTTTGCGCTTTTTTCCTCCGAATTTTGATGAATTTTATTCGCGACGAGGTGTGCAACGACGACGAAGTGACGTCAAGCTAGCCGTTTCGGTGCCCAACGCGGTCGGGCCCGGGACGTCGGGAGCGGTTTGGCGCTCGTCGAGCAAGAAGCGCTGGCGAGGCCGAAGAAGAGCTTGAAGTGACCACTGCGTTGTGGTTTTGGCTTCGACCGGGGGCGGCGCGGAGTCGGGCTGTCGGGCAGTCGGGGTTCTTTGAAAGCGGTTCTGGTCGGAAATTGGTGGGGAAGGTTGCGGGCTTTGGTGAGCGTCGTGTGCGTGCTGTTGTTCTCTTGCGCGCTGATTCGAGATGGTCGTAGGGTGCGGGCGAGCGCGGCGCGAGGGGCGTTGGATCTCTGCATACACCGGCGACGGGTGCGGTGCCACAAGAGGCTCAGCCCGCACGCCGAGGTCGGCGCCATCAGCTCTCTCGTACAGGACATCTCTCGCCGGTCTCTGCGAGCAGCTCGCTAGACAAGTTCACTGCCGCCGTTGGGCAGAGGCGGTGGAAGGGTGGCGTGCCACGATTGCCTCGAGGCCGCGTGTGATGACGAAGGCCGTGACCGGGACCTCTTGGACAGTGCGTCGGACAATGTACACTGGTGAGCATCGCGCGCGTATCCGTCATCGTTCGTCCCCTGGACGCGTCTGCGGCCTGCCCGCACAGCGCGCTACGATGCCATCGCGGCATCGTCAGGGCATAGCAGCTTAGCACTCGCGCGCTCGGCAACGCGTCGTCACCTCCATGACACGGCGCGTCGCGGCGTGCGGGGATGGGGAGGGCTGTGTCGGCGAATGTTAACTTTGTTGGGCGATCGCGCCCGCTAAGGAGACTGGAAGACCCTGGAAGACCCTCTCCCGAGCTCTCATGCGTCGCGGAAGGCTTCTCACAGCCGTGCGCGCGGTCCCTTGTCCCTCCCGTCGCATTCCTATCCGCTTGCGAGGAACCGCGTCCCAAGAAGGCACGTTTCTCGTCGTGCTCGTCTTTACTTGCCAATGCCGGCCGCAGTGCGCGAGCACATGCACATGCGTCCACGTCGTCGTTCGCGCCCAAGGCGCTGCGCTGCGCGGTTCCCGGGAGCTCTCCTCGCTTCCAAGCTCCCTCTCGAAACTCGAGTCAGGAGCGCGGGTGGGGGTTGGTCAGCTTCAAGCTTGACAGGACCTTGCTGCCCCAACGGCTGCTGAGAAAGCGAAAGATCCGGCCTATCGCGCGGGCGCAGGCGCAGGCGCGGGTGCGGGTCGAGCTGCTTCTTGCGGCCAAGGTCATGATCATGCGCCCTCGTGTGGCAGTACGCGCCGCGGGAGGGCGCTCCGACGTACGTCGGGGTACAGCGGCAGACAGCGGCCGGCGAGGACACGCCAGCCAGAACCGCACCCGCCGCCCAGCGACGCCCGCCACGATTGTGGCGAACGTGGAGGGCATTGAGTCGACCGGACGAGAGGTCTAGGCTGCAGTGATTCATTATACAGGTGGGGAATTGATTCTGGCGGCAAGCCGGGGGCTTGTTCCTGTCGGCCGGATGTCGGGTGAGGTGGGGCAGGACGCGGGAGAGGGCGGGGCGGGGGGCCGTCGGCGAGCGAACGAGGGTTGGAAAATGTATGGGTCGATCGATGGATGGCGCACTGATTGCGCCGTCGCCGCCGTCGGGCGATAGGAAGTCGGCACCAGCGCAAATTTCAACTGCGGAGGCGCGCGCCGACACCATCGGCGAAGGCGGGCGGGCGGGATGGGAGCGGGAAGAGGGCGGGTTGGGGGCGGGACGGCGGGCACGAGGCGGCGCAGGAAGCGGCGAGGGCGGGCAGGGGGCGGCCTCGTGTGCAAACGTCGGGCGTCGGGCGGGCAGGGCAAGGCGGGCGGGGCAGGGGCTGTGTCGCCGCGATGGGCGGGTGTGGGGGAGCGCGCGGGCGGGCGATTCTTGCCATATCTGCCTGTGGCATGGGAATCGGACGCTCATTCTGACTCGCTCTCGAGCCGCGGGACCGCAGCTCAGCCGCGCGCCTCTCTCCGCGACTGGGCACTGCGTGCGCAGGCGTTGGGGGCCCTCAGCACATCGAGCATGGGCTTGGGGGACTCTGGAGTACGTGTTCGACGTGTAGATACGTGGTCTGCTCTACGTCTGTCCGTAGTTGCTCGGGCTGCGGAGGAGGGCGACAAGGTGCAATTAGCAGGACGAGCACATGGGCGGCCGCCTCCCAGGCACCGCCCGAGGACCGGTTGGGACAATGGGCGCCTCTGAGTCTGAAAAGCGGTGAATCGGGAACTACAAATGGTCACTCCGAGTCACCCCCGTCGTTCATCCTTCTCCCTCCTACCACCACCTACTCTCCTCGCACAGTCCAAGGCACTGTTCGGGGCTCAGCAACTGACTCTGACGTAGTCCGTGAGTCCTCGTCTTTTCTGTCGTCTCAGTCTCGCCGTATTTTCCGCCGCCAGTCATTAAGCATTTTTGCGATCGCGCAATGCTCATGACGCCGTCTGCGCCGACGACCACCGGTTTTCCCGAGTCTTCGTCCGCTGCATTGCGCAACATACCGTACATGACGCAGAATTGGCAACAGTGTCAGTCCGAGCTCGAGTCGGCGGTTCATCGTCCGAACGACGCGATGCTTTCCTCTCCCTCTCTCTCCCCTCGTACCGCGCACCTATCGTCGGCGGATCAATACGGCAATGACTCCTCCGTCGCGAACACACCACTGATTTCGCCGCCATCGCATTCCAGACACCTCCCTCCGTTAGCGGGTTTGCCGACGGACGCCTCTCAACTTAACCCCCCTCCATCCTCAACCTTGTTTTCCCACCAGTTTCCCTATCCACCACAACACAGCAGCGGAAATGTTCTGCCTTTCCCTCTAAGCGCGTCGTCTACACGCGACCCCCCGGACCACCACCCCAGTCATGGTTCCCCCGCCTTCTTCGATCTTGAGAGCTTCTCGCTCCCTCGCAACTTCCAGACTCAAAATGTCTCGGTAAACGCACCACCACACGCCCGTCCACGGACGTCTCACCCGGTCTTCCACTCGACATCGGCCCTCGCTGCCCATCATGGAATCCCCCAGTCTCTCCCCCCGGTTCCTCGTACATCCAAGTTTGCATCAGTTTCGCCCTCAGCTGCGCCTTCAGCTCCTGCGCCACCAGTCGCGTCTAGCTCAACAACAGATCTCGACTTCACCTCTTTGTGCTCCAACTCCCTGACCATGCTCCAGCAAAAGCCCGAGGAGATCCAGTCTGCCCCAGAGCGGGCCAACCCCATGCACGACGTCGCCCCAGACGCTGACACCGTCCAGGCGATCATGGACGTGATCCAAGGTGTGTTCGACGACGAGCCTGACTTTTCGCCGTCGTCTGATCTGTCGATCTCAGCGTCTCCCGAGTTCCGCATGGCAAGCGACTTCGGCGAGTACCTGACCTCGCCGATGGAGGATTCGCCTTTCGACGATTTCCTCACCACGCCTGCACTCGGGTCGGCCGACATGTCCGTGGACATGCTCACCAGCCCGGCGATCTTCGACGCCGATGCGTTCCCGGACCTCGGTGATGCCGCCCTTTTCGGCTCCGACGCCCTGGGCTTCGGCACCGCCGTTGACCCGCGAAAGGGGGCGTCCGCCGCTCCGCTCGCTCCACCTCTCCCTCAGCCTCATCTCGACTTCGATGGCTTGTACACCATGCCGTCGCCGACTACCCCCTCGCTCGATCCCACTTCCCTTCATCCCTCGCCGCGTTCTGCCGCCATGCAGGCGCCGTCGACGCCGGGTCGCCGTCCGCGCAAGTCGCTACCGACCGGGACGCGCAAGAACATCACCCCGGATGCGTTGATCGGCATGGACGCTCCTATCCAAAAGCGCACGTACGTCACGCCCTCAGCGACGTCGCGCAAGGAGGTCCCAGCCGCTTTCCTTAAGAAGAAGCGTGCGCGGTCGCAAGCGTTCGAAGAGGACGAGCTCGAGGAAGATCTGTCGGTTAACCCCAACGACATGGACGCCATCGAGGCGAAGCGTCGTCAGAACACCCTCGCGGCGCGTCGGAGCCGGAAGCGGAAGCTGGAGTACCAGCGAGACCTAGAGGCGTCCGTCGAGCGCGAGAAGGAGGAGAAGGAGTTGTGGAGGCAGCGGGCGATGCTATACCAAGCACTGCTCGAGAGCCACGGACACGAGGTGCCGTCTTTCGATGCATAAACGATGTCTCGCTCTCTCCCATCCTCCACTCCCTTCGTCGCTTCCCCCTGTCCCCAGTATACCTTATGCCCTATGTTTCCGTTTTCCCCTATCGTCTCGCTCAACCGCCATATGCCCTGTTGTGGCCTTCGCTGCTCGCTTTCTTTCCCCCATATTCCCCCCTGTCCACTTGCACTAGGAGCAGCGTCGTACCCCCATCCCCCCTGTTCGTTCGTCGTTGTATAAACACAAAAACAGTCACTAATGTCGGCCAACGCAGCTAGTGCGCGGCCCGTCCCCACTTATCGCCACATATCTCTCCCCAGTCTGTCGTACCTGCCTGTCCCCTGTCGTGTCGTCGTCGAGGTCTAGTCCAGTTGACGTAGTCGTTGATCAATGTGATGGTTGTATATCTTGATTTTTCCTGGTGTGAATGTGTGAACGAGCTTGATTTCGAGCCTTTGACATCAATCTTCAATCACCAAACGCGATACGATGAATGTTCCTGTGCAACAGACCGTGCCTCGCGCAGCCATCTTTGAGGTGAGGACGCGAAGCGCCCAATGCGGCGACAGCACAGACGCAAGCGGCACGCGGCTCTCGCATCTCCGTCCACGACGACAGCCGACTCCTTCAAAGCTCGGAGCCGACCCCCTCTCTTCCTCCCCTCTTCCCCGCACCTGCGTCGCGACGACGACAGACGCACGCACCCCCGCCCAGCAGGAGCCCGAGTCCAACGGCGCTGCCTCGTCCTCCTCCACGTCTGCCGCTGCGCACCCACACGCTCGCTCCCACACGCGCCGAAGGTCCATAAAGAAACTTCCTGGCGAGCTCGACGTCTCTGCGACGCTGAAGCTTACTAGCACTAGCTCTAGCGAAAGTATCACCGACAGCACCACCACTAACACCAGCACCGGTATTAGCAGTACCAGAACCGGAAGCAGGACGGACGACATGTTCTCGCCGCGGAGCAGCAACTACGAGCGGCTCGAGGGCGGGATGGGCCCGAGCCGCAACGCGTCGGGGCGGCGGTTCGCGTGGAAGAAGTTCGCGATCGGGGCGGTCGTGATCATTGGGCTGGTGTACTTCTTTGGGCCGCGGAGGGAGGATTTGGACGATTATGTGCCGGGTGAGTGCATGTTTTTGTTTTTGGGAGGGGTGGGAGGGGGCGTGGCGGAAGGGGAAGGGCATCAGGCATTGTTGGATGTTCTTCCGGGCTCAAGCTTGAGGTCATTTGGTTGGGGCGTTCTTTGTGTTCTGTGGCTGCTCCGGGGGTGACGGTGTTTGGATGCGGTACTGACGGAGACGTTTCTAGCGATCATGAAGCCTGACACACCAGACCAGGGTGAACTAGAAGTTGCGCTACCGCCAGCAGGACACCCGACTTCAACAAAACACACCACCGTTCCCGTGCTGCCCCCACACGACGACGACATGGCTGCCCCCGCACGGCCCACCGACCCCGTTAGCGACGGGGACCTCACTAAAACCCACTTCTGCTCCAAGCCGTTCAAGCCCGACCTACCCCTCGTCCAGTTCGCCCTCATGATCGACGCCGGCTCGACCGGCTCCCGCATCCACATCTACAAGTTCAACAACTGCGGGCCCTCGCCCGCGTACGAGTACGAAGTCTTCAAGATGCTCCAGCCCGGCCTCTCCTCCTTCTCCGGCAACCCGCCCGCCGCCGCGGAGAGCCTCGACCCGCTCCTCGAGGAGGCGCTGCGCGTCGTGCCCGAGCCCCTGCGCAAGTGCACGCCGGTGGCGGTGAAGGCGACGGCGGGCCTGCGCCGGCTCGGCACGCAGGAGGCCGCGGACATCCTCGCCGCCGTGCGCGCGCGGCTCGAGGCGCGCTATCCCTTCAGCTTGCAGGGCGCGGACGCGGTGCAGATCATGGAGGGCCGCGACGAGGGCGTGTATGCGTGGCTGACGGCGAACTATTTGCTCAAGACGCTTGGGGCGCCCGCGACGCGGGCGAAGGGGCCGTACGCGGTGCTCGACCTCGGCGGGGCGTCGACGCAGATCGTGTTCGAGCCGACGTTCGACATGCAGAAGCCGGACGCGTCGCTGGAGGAGGGCGAGCACAAGTACGAGCTGAGGTTCGACGGTGCGACGCGCACGCTCTACCAGCACTCGTACCTCGGCTACGGGCTCAAGACTGCTCGTCAGAGCGTGCACCGCCTCGTGGAGTTCATGAGCTCCGTCCGGGGCTCGAACCACGGCAAGGACGCGACTGTCTCGAACCCGTGCCTCGCCAAGGGCACCAGCAAGCTTGTGGAGCTCGAAGACGAACGGTTAGGAGGGGCATTCAACGTGACGATGATTGGAGAGGACGTCGGTGACTTTGACTCGTGCAACCGAGTCGTTGAGCTGGTCATGGCCAAGGACGCGTGAGTGGTTCTTTGCTTCCCCTAATGCATATCGCCCATATTCTTCGCCCAACCTTAGCATATGCGAGGTCAAGCCGTGCTCTTTCAACGGTGTGTACCAGCCCTCGCTGCTCGAGACATTCCCGCACGGCAAGGTCCTCCTCCTCTCCTACTTCTACGACCGTCTCCACCCCTTCATCGCCGCCACCTCAAATCCACTCACCCCTCCCGTGCACGTCTCCACGTTCGGCGAGATCGCCAAGGACGTCTGCAAGGGTCCCGCGGCATGGAAGGCGCGCTGGGGCTCAGACAAGGCGCTCATGGACGAGCTCGAGGGCCGGCCGGAGTGGTGCCTCGACCTGACGTTCCAGCACGCGCTCCTACGGCTCGGGTACGAGCTCGACGGATCCCGCGAGGTCGAGCTCGGCAAGCAGATCGACGGCACGGAGCTCGGGTGGTGTCTCGGCGCGACGATCGCGATGCTCACGGGGGCGAAGCTCGAGTGCAGGGTCTGAGAGGTGCTGTTTCTCGTCTGCCGTGTCCGGACGTATTTCCCTATGTTAGACTGCGTCTGGTGTAATACCCTGTAACTTATAGATGCGCTCTTATACCTGCACGGCTTGTGTATGCCGCCGAGTTTGTCAGCGGCGGTGTTAGCTGCCAACTCTCGTTGCGCGTCTACTCACGTTGTCTGCGAGCACCCATCTCGTTGTCTGCTATCCAGGTGTTTTCGACCACCGAACAGACTCATAGATCTGCTAACGACACTGGGAGAACTCAGGTATCGTGCTCGTTGCAATCTACTCGCTGCACCTCAGGCACGACTAGATAGCTAGGCAGTGCTGTTTGCAGTAGGTGGCGGTGAGCATTAGTGAGTGCCACTGCCCACACGGGCTCATCCCGAGTTGACCATATATATGTTCTAGATCCCCCACGCTGACAGAACAAATCCATCCCCACTGAACTCCAGCCAACATGTCCTGGCTCAAGTCCCTTCACATGTCCAAAGACAAGGGAAAGGGAAAGGCCCCCGCTCCTCCCTTCGGTTCTTCTAACCCAACTACCGCTCCACCAGCATGGGAGCCCGCGCCCGAGAAGATGCACAAACTCGGCCTGCACTCGGATGCACCCGAGGACGAGTACGAAGCCGCGGAGGCTTTCTGCAGGCAGTATCCTCCAGCTCCCGCGCGCCTGCTCGCCTCTGCGGACGTCGAGCGCATCCGACGCGCAGGGTGCAGCGCGTGGCGGCTCGAGCTGCCTCCGGGTGACCCCGGGCGCACGAACGCGGTTACGCTCGCAAACGACGGCGAGGTGGGCAAGATGGGCGTTATCCACGTCGAGAGCGCGCCTGGGTGCAGGGACGTGTGTCTCCTGAGCGACCTACCGCTCCTCGCGGGCCTCTACGATACGCGTGGCAAGCGGGGCATGTACTACGAGATCAAGATACTCCACATGGATGGTGTCATCGCAGTCGGTGTGTGTCTCCCGCTGTCTCGACTGCCCCGTCTAGCCGCTGATCTGGATATTTGGCTATATTGTCGCCACAGGTCTAGCGTGCAAGCCATATCCGCACTGGCGCCTCCCCGGATGGCAGAGGCTCAGTGCAGGCTTGCACCTCGACGACGGCCACAAGTTCTTCGAGGACCCCAACGGTGGGCGCGACTACGACCCTTCCGTAGCGTCCGTCGTACCAGGGGACACAGTCGGGGTCGGGTACGAGTGGGCGCGGGGCGCAGTGTTCTTCACGCGGAACGGTACGCGGCTCCCGGACGCGTTCGTTGGTGTGTTCCTACCTCGTGAGGCCCACGACGTGTACGCCGCAATCGGGCTTTCAGGAGAAGGCGCTACCGGAGAACCTGGGGCATGTGCGTTTGAAGTGAACTTCGGGGCTGCGGATTTTGAGTGGAAGGAGGGTAATGAATGGAAGATCCAGGCGCATGTGGGGATGATGCCTGGAGAGGGTGATGGGGCAGATGAGTTACCTTCCTATGCAGATGCGCGGAGGGACAGGAGAATCGGCCTATAGCCGGTCTTAGGCTTGTAAGAGGCCGACGACTCGAATCTCGAGTGGGTACAAATCAAGATGTTATAGTTGCCAGTCTACACATGAACGATATGTATGGGAGAAGACATGGGCGTCGTGTACAATTCTCGTATGCTTTCCATCCGGGTGCGCTAGCCCTGTCGACGGGCACAAAAGGCCTCATACTACTTTTGAGCCTCTATCATGGCTACATCCTCCTCGCATTTCCACTGTCGCGACCACATGCGGGCATGTTTGGGGGAACCGAAGGAATTGCAGGTGTCAGCATAGCTCACGTGCGCCAGGAGGGGGAAGATACGGGCCATGAACGCGGCTACCCTCGGCCCGTGCGATATCGGCGACCAGCCGACGTTCATGGCCCACAGACTTGAGAAGACCTTTCTCGCAGGATCCGCGAGCTCCTCCGGAAACGACGAGAGGATGGCATTGGAGCGTGCATCGCTGTCGAGAATTGTAGCGTCAAACTGGAGACCTAAGCGATGCAGGCGCGGACAGTGGAGGGCCAAGGCAGGGAGAGTCCCAAGGGTAACGTGAAGGGAAATAGGCGGAAAGAACGGTGATCGCCGAGGCTGTCTGGGTACGCCGAGATATAACTCTATGAGGTGAGGCCATGCTTTGGCCATAGCAAAGATGGTGTCGTCATTCAAGTCGAGGTCCCAAGGTGGTATGAGGATAAGCGATTGCAGTCTTGCAAAGGGAAGTAGATATTTGACGTCTGCGTCCAAGACGATGGCGCCCACGTTGCGCGCCGCGTTGTGCTCCTCAGGAGAAAAGGGGACGCGATCCACGAACGAATCGATGGTGACGGAAATGAGAGCGTCCCTAGATAGCTGACGAGCAATAGTGGCGAATGCGGTGCGTATTTCGGGTCCGGCTGGGGCACCAAGAACAGACCAAGTAAAGTTTTTGACGTGTGGAAGGTCAACTAGCCTTCCGAAGAGTGTATATGCGGAGGCGGTGGCGTTCGCGTGGATTATGTGTAGCGCAGGAAAGGGATTGTGAATCTTAATGAGAGTGTCGGGTTCGGTTTCCGGGAGAGGTAATGTCAGAGAACAGTTGACAAGTGCCGGAAGAGTAGCCAGTACAGAAATGCCTTCCCAGTCCATGGGGATCAGTGTGCAGCGTAAAGATGAGAGATTTTTCAAGGCTCGAAAGGAGACAGACATCGTCTTCGTGACAGAGGAGCCAGCGGAACCGCCAAGGTAGGTAGGGAGGGGTAGCTCTAGATGTGTAAGATCGGGGAACCGCTGAGCGAGTAACAGCAGAACCGTCTCTAGAGTTGAGCCCGAGACTTTTCTCCCTAGACTGATCTTCTTGAGAGAAGGTCCCAGCAAGCTTAGGAAGGTGACCACCTCCGCTTCGTTATTACTGTCAGAATCTAATCCCATGTGACCCCAGTCAAAGGAGCGGAGGCTAGGAAGGATAAGTGAAGGCACGGCAGGTCGCGACAAGAAAATCTTCGAGATGGTCTGAGTACCGAGGCGGATGTTGTGAAGCGAGCGCAGCTGCCGGGCTCGGCCAACGTGCTGAACGAACAGCGCATATTTGTGAAAACGCTTCCACTCGTCCGGCCACGGTGTGCGGAGACAAGACTGAGCATGGGACCGATCAGCACGTAATCTGACCGTATACGTCCATGATATAGCATGTCTTACCAAACGTGAGTTGGCGACTCGCCAGCAGTCCGAAGGAAAGACAGACACCAAAGGACTGAGGTCCGGGAGGCTTCTCCAAAGCGCCCTTGCCGCTGCCTCGTGTAGCACCCTGCAGAGGCGCACTATGGCAGCTACGTCGGCATCTTCAAGGTGAGAAAGAATCTCTTCAAAAATCTCGGCGATCAGGAGTACCCGGTAAGCAGAAGAATGGGTCAGAGGCCGCGAGGTTGTATTCAACTACGACACGGTTTGGCATGCTGTCAGCCTCGCTGACATTACGGACGTCTCGCCGTGAGTAGAGGGATGAGCCGTACCTCTTTGATAGCCATTTCGTACTGTCCAATAATGAGAGGGGGTATCGCTACAGCCGTACGGATGAAGGACGAAGTTGAAAAGAAGTAATGCAAGCGGCCTATGCAATTAGCAGATAACTTCACTTGCCGCAATGACGGCAAGTCATGTTCAAGCTCCGACTCAATCCGGTCGCCTCGGGTCCGACTCTGGTTTGGTTGAGGCGCTCAAAAAAGTGCTTTTAGTACTACTACGGCTTGGACTTCGACCTTTTGCTGGCGGGGCTCAACAGACTTTAGAGGTCTTATAATAATTTTAGAACACAAATAAACCTCTACGCAGAGGAGGTGCGCATTCTACTCATACGATTGCAACCACTGATCCAAGCATATCGACAGTTGTTAAGTAGTGGCAGCTATGTTGTTCTGCCCCAATTGCGCCAATTTGCTAGTCATCTCTGCGGAAACTGGTTACAACAAATGGGCGTGCAATACATGTGCATATGAGTTCCCCATCACAAAACAGGTGAGGCAGTTTGATTCGGTGAATAACGGTCCTGCTCATGGCAACGTTGGGCAGATGACCTCACGGACAAGACTCAAGCGCAAAGAAGTCGATGATGTTCTCGGAGGCGACGAGCAATGGAAACACGCTGACTCGACAAATGGTCAGAGGCAGATCCCCTCATGGCCTCCTGAACTAACGATGATACTTCAACAGCGACATGCCCGAAGTGCGACAACGGTCGCGCTTACTTCTATCAGCTACAAATCCGTTCCGCTGATGAGCCCATGACAACCTGTGAGTACGATCTACGACTTCAGGGCAGTTTGTTGTAGAGCTGACTCATCTTCTCTAGTTTATCGGTATATTTTGCTTCTACTAAAGATGGCTACATACTTTGCTGAAACGTTTGTAGATGCACAACATGCGCAAACAACTGGCGAGAGAATTAAGGCGAATTCTCACTGGATACTGCACCGACTACTTGTCACTTTCCCGCCTCTGTATGTACATTACAGACATCTTGACCATCATCACTACTTCTTTCTCGCTCTCCAGTTTTCGGGCGTTTTCTGGCCAGATCACGGTATGCATATGGATACAGCAAATGTATGGCACGAGGATACACGTATTTCGCCATAGTACATGTACAGTGCTTGTACAATGTCCTCTCACCCTCGTCCTGCTACCTCGATCCCGATGTCCGTCACCTACCTGTCAAAGGCTCTGCAACCTATCCAAGAATATTGCCCATTCCACAACCGTGACCCCCCTACTCAACGCCTGTGACTTCACCTCCCGATCACGCGTGTCCTCGCTCAGGCGTGCGACTGCGCGCAGATGGTCCACGCGCTTGATCCCGAGCTCGTACAGCACCGGCGCGATGTGCAGCAGGGACGGATCGCAAGACGATAGGATGAGCTCCACTGACGACGTCGATGTCGCCCGCGTTTTCACCGCGCTCCCGTTCTCCACTTCGTCCCTGCCAGTCCTGAACGACGCTTGAGTTACCGGGGAGAGAGGCGCTCCGTGCATGTTGTCGTACTTTCCGCGAGGCGCGGGGGCCAAGGGCGACGAGCTCGCCCCGCTCCCGCTGCGTGGCGGAGTCTGTGGATATGCTGCCGTGAACTGCCGTGGGTAGGTTAGAGTCAGCGTGCGAGACGCGTGCGTGCGGCACAGGGGCGCGCACCTCGTTTCTCTCCAGCGACTGGTGAGGTAAATGATGCCGCCGCCGCAGAGTCGGTGACGGTGGTCCACGTCCGTGCGCCTTACTGAGCGTAGGGCTGGATGGCGTTCGGAGCTCGCGCGGAGGGACAGCGCTGCCGGTCTCGGATATCGGTGTGAACTGCGGTGCTCCTCCGTTAGAAGAATGCTGATAGGAAATCATGTACTGCACGAAGACGTTAGTCTTCCGTTAGGTATGAAATTGGGATATGGGGTATTGAACACTCACCTCGCTGCGCTCGTACGATGCCCGACTATGCTTCTTCGGGCGGCCTTCTGACTCCCTAACGGAGCCGTTGCGCGTGCCGCTCCCTTCCACAGAGCTCCCGTAACGAGCATGCTCGCTCACGACCCTCCGCAAGCGTGGGTCAGGATGGAGAGAGCCTGACGACGTCCGCCTATGTCCCTGCCCGTTGACGATACCGGTACTGGTGCTGTTCCGACGGCCATGGGTGTACGGCCGTGGGTGGTGGTGGTGGCTGCCGACCTCGCTTTGACCGTCGAAGAAGCCGGGGTCACCGTCCATGTCGCCGCCGGCGGAGCTCTGAGCAACACGCTCGCGCCAGAGCGAGATGGTACGCGCGGGCGAGTCCTCGAGCACCCGTTGCTCGACGAGCTCGATTTGGCCCTTCTTCCCGCTCACTTTGCGCGCGTTCTCGGGTGGGGGCGTCGGCGACACCGGCATCTGCAGCAACGTTGGCGCGCGTTGTTCCTGTGGGGTCTGGGGCGACCCTATGCCCAAACCCCGTCTCCCTGCTCCCACTCCTCCGCCTCCTCCGCCACTCCCGCCCATCCTTGAGGACCCGCGGACGCTGTCGGTAATACTCGCGTCGCTCCTCCGAAGCGTGCGGCGAGGTTGTGGAGGCGAGTATTGCGTCTGCATCTGCGGAAGTGGGGGATGTGTACGAGCACGCTGGCTCTGGTATTGGCGCTCTTGCGCGCGTGCTGTCACGCTCTCTAGCCGGCCTGAGAGCATGCGCTCCATCTCGGAGACGTAGTTGCGGTACCCGCTGACGGACTCGTCGTACTCGGGATGCGCATCGCCATTTCCAAGCGCCCATTCCGTTGGGACCTCAGTAGTCGGGGCGTCGAAGTTGTCATCCAACGGAATGCTCGTTGGCGGAGCGGGTGACAAAGGCGTGAGGTACGCCTGGCTAGAGCGTCGGGCGCGGAGGCGATGGCTGCCAGTATGAGACATGGAATCCGCGTCGCGGTCTCGTGCACGGGAAGGGGAGTAATACGACTCGCTGGCAATATCGGAGAGATACATGGTGCTTTGTGGTGGTGATTTTGAAGCCGGCTTTGAACGTTTAGTTCCTGATATGGCGGTAGTCGGACTGCAAGTTTGCAGCGAAAAGCGGTTATGAGGACCGGCGACAGAGTAGACAGACACAGGTGCTAGCTGAGGACAAGTAGGGCGGCAGCATCGATTGCGTCGGTGGACCACAGGGGAGGGCATAAGTATGATGCGTACTCGCGGACACGCGCATGCAGCGTGTTGAGCACGTGAGCGGATGAGCTTGATCGTGCTGCTCGCGAGGTTCGCGGACTCTGTGTGGCCGCGTTGCGGAGCCTGTCCGCTCCACCGGCAACGTCCCCGCATGAGAATCCGCTTTTCCAGACATGGCGTTCCGTAGTTGACCGGTGAACTCTCAGAATAAGTTCAAAGTCTGCGAATGGCGGGAGAAATTTCCGGATGCGCGGAGTGGCTGGGACGAGTCGTGAGACGTCCAGTGGCGTCGGATATTACGTCTTTGGGTGAGAGCGCTGCGGCAAAAGAAGAACGATGAATACGCTTCGGGCGTGCTTCTGCCCCCGACCTATCCGCGTTCGGATTCCTTCATAGACACGAGATCTACTTGCTATGACCAACAAGTTCAGAGTGAACAGAGAGAGACTTGACTCACATGGAACCGAGGATAAGAAAAGGTGTGTGTGCCAGTGCGCGAGGGGCAATGAAGCGGAAAGTCTGTGAGCTTCATTGGGCGTCTATCTCGAGTGTTAGTGGCCCAGTCCTGGACAAGGCAGATACACAGAGAATAGGAAGCTATCCGGAAACAAATTCCAAGGATTTTTGGGATCATGAGGGATGATGGTAGGGGTATGTTTTGTGGAACAGTGTGAATATGTTAGACGAAATCAGGACTTACGCCTCACTGCCAGAGGAACGTTCCACGGTACGCTCTCAAGATATATTGACATCTTGACGGTTGAGCGGGTACCCAACACAAGTGCGCATCCACGTCCATCACAGTGGGGACAGGCCTGAGTGACTTGAGAGGCGTGATGTGTGCATGAGATTTCATTGTTGGCTGGTAGGATCAGCTCTGACGTGTAAGATTATGGCACGGTTGGCAAAGAGTTTTGAGAAATCTTGGAGCAGGATCCTGGCAAAATATGACGCGGATGGGCGGTTGTATCAGCACAAGGCAAGACTGCGGCGAATAGAATAGAGCAACCTTAGGTTCCCGTATCCAATGATGTATGACATCTGTAGGACATCCTCCCTTGTATTGGACCGTTAACCAGCTTCTATGAAGGTCTCCACACGGATGTGTCTGTGGGTGAATATTGGGATAGCGAGATGGATGTAGGTGATCTGATGACAAGGAGCTTTGCCCGTCAAAGACGAGCGGAGGAGTGTTCGGGGAAGAGAGCGCCCGCCGCCACAGGCGCGTCACACCGTCCGAGGGTCACGTGCCATCGCGTCCCATATATATACGCCGGACGCGATTTGTTGAATGCCACAGCCACTCTTCCTTCTCGACCACCACCACCGTCGTCGGGCCCGCCGCACACACTCTACCCTCTACAACTCACTTTCTCAAACTTTACCCCGACACATCTCGTAATGGCTCGTACCAAGCAGACCGCCCGCAAGTCTACCGGTGGTAAAGCTCCCCGTAAGCAGCTCGCCGCCAAGGCCCGCAAGACCCAGCCCGTGCGTGTTTTTGCCCTGCGCCCCATTGAGGCGAGCCACCCTTTCATCATGACTAACCCCGCACGTAGGCCCCTACTGGTGGTGTCAAGAAGCCTCATCGCTTCCGGCCGGGTACGGTTGCCCTTCGTGAAATCCGTCGCTACCAGAAGTCCACGGAGCTCCTTATCCGCAAGCTGCCTTTCCAGCGTTTGGTCCGTGAGATTGCCCAGGATTTCAAGGTACGTTACTGTTGCATCGTTTGGGCGGTTATATGCCCGGTGTTGACAGCTTGTCACCAGACGGATCTGCGCTTCCAGTCCTCGGCCGTCATGGCCCTCCAAGAGGCGGCTGAGGCTTATCTCGTGTCCCTCTTCGAAGACACGAACTTGGCTGCTATCCACGCGAAGCGTGTGACTATGTGCGTACTCTTCTCAGCATTTTCCAAATCAAGCGTCTTACCGACGCCCACCCTCGTAGTCAACCCAAGGATCTTGCCCTTGCCCGCCGTCTCCGCGGTGAGCGTACCTAAGCATCCCCTGTGTTGTTGTCCATCTTGTGGATTACCGTGGCCATGTCCCGTGTTGTATGATTACGGACCCTCTATTTTCTATTCCGCAGGCTCCACGTCGTATCACATGCCTGTATGCTATGCCCCTTTATCATATCAGCTCCAGAGAATGGAAATTGTTCCCTTTGTGATCATCTCCGTGTGCCTGGCGTGGGAGAGGTTCTGAATAAAGTTAATCTGAGTGGCGTGGGCGGTGAATATTGCGGCGCCCATTATCGACGATGTACTCGATGAAAACATGATGTGAGCAGTGATTGCTACATAGGGCAAGTGCCACGGTGAGGGGATCAGACTCCTCCGCCGCTCTTTTCGACAGGTATCCGCAGTCTCTCTGTCTTAGTAGCCTTCCCGACGGGTGACGGCGCGAACAAGACTTCCCGCAGCTCTGCGCAGACCTACCATGAACGTAGTCAGTATACAAAGTAGCCCGCGCGATAACGAGTAACACCGCTCACCTCGACAAACTCGTCAAAGTCCAAATCCTTCTGGAGCGCAAAGCCCGCCTCCTCCAGGATGTACTCGTAATCCTTCGGCTTCACCTCTTCGAACCCGCGCAGACCCTTCACGAGGTCGTACACGTCCGTCCGACTCAGACGCGCGCCGCCCTCCTTTGCCTCCGGCGCGCGAGCCCCGAACTCGCCGCGCAGCGCCTCGAGCTCACCCGCGTCGAACTGCGCGCGCGAGTACACCATCTCCTGCGCGGGCCTCCGGTGTGCGCGCTTGATCCCAAGCATACTCCCCACGCTCTCGACAACACCACGCTGCTCGTGCGCGATGGGGCGCGGAGCCGCGCCGGGCATGAGGCCCATGCTACCGAGGAACTCGGTCGCGGCCGCGGTCTCCGTGCGCACGCGCGCGGCGGGCCAGCGCAGCTCCTCGGCCATGATCTCGATGACGCGCGGGAGGGCGTCGAGCGCGGCTTGGGCGTTGAGGAAGGAGAGCCGGCACCGACGCGCGATGACGTCGATCGCGGTCTCCGCGTACTCGTGGCGCACGGCGTAGCGGACCTCAGCCTCGATGACTGCGGAGTGAGTCAGTTGGTGTCAGCGGAGGCAGGGAATGGAGCGGCGCACAGGGGTAGCCGGGGTAGAGACGGATGCCGTGGAGAGGCCACGCCTTGCCCGTGGGGTGAGCGTACGAGCAGACCGTCCAAGCACGGTCGCCGTAGCTGTCCGAAAGGTGCTTCGCGACTTCGGTCTCGAGACCGTACTGTCGATGACCAGCGTCAACCTACTCCATCGCGCATATAGCCAATCAACTCACCCGTTGGACAAGACCGATGAACATGTTCCTACTCCAGCCTTCACTGCCGATGAGCCTGAGCTGCTCGGTGACACAGCCCCGCTTGACGCGGTCCTTGAGCCCGAAGACCTCGATAGCCTTGTCGACTGTCTCCTCCGCCATCGCGCGGTACGTCGTCCACTTCCCGCCAGCGATCGTCAGCAGACCGCTGTCGCTGACGTGGATCATGTGGTTCCGGACAAGGCCTTCTGTGCTCGACGCGTTCGGGTTGCGGACGAGCGGGCGCAGGCCCGCCCATGCACTCAGCACGTCACCGCGGCGGACCTTGATGTCCGGGCTGAGGTACCGACGGACTTCCTCCAAGATCCATCGAATCTCCTCTTCCTGTGCGCGGGGAGCGGTCGACACCTCCGCAGGCGTATCGGTAGTGCCCGCGATGGTATTGCCCTGCCAGGGGAGGAAGAAGATGACGCGCCCGTCAGACGTCGCGGGGTCGAGCAGACCCATCGTGCGCGGCGAGTAGTAGTTGGGAAGAGTGATGTGCGTGCCCGCAGAGGGCTGCACAATCGGCTTGTGGTCGGGGTTGTCCATCGTCAGGAGCGCGTCGGAGAAAGGCCCCGTCGCGTTGATGATACCCTTGGCCCGTACGTTCCACTCCTTGCCCGTGAGGGTGTCTTTGACGCGAGCGCCAGAGAGCTTGCCTGATGTCTTGTCCAATGACGTCACTTCGACGTGGTTCGCAACGACAGCGCCCTGCTGCACCGCGGTCATAACGAGCGCAATATTCATCCGGGAGTCGTTGTGTTGGCCTATCATATGCGGGTCAGCAATGAAGTTCAACAGAGTAAAAGTACACATACCATCGTAATAGACCAAGGCTCCAACCAGTCCATCTTGCTTCAGCATAGGGAAGGCCTCGAGCGCCTTGCCTTTGCTCATGAGATAGGACGTTTCCATGTTCTCCTTACCAGCAAGCAGGTCGTACATTTTGCAACCAGCCCAGTAGTAAGGCACTTGCCAATACCTGTAATGTATTAGCGACGCATACCGACAAGTCAAACAATATGGAAACGCACTTGTATATTGGAAGCATAATAGGGAGCATGGCCGAGAGGTAGGGCGCTGTCTGGAGGAATATCCTGCGCTCGTGAAGAGCCTCCACAACGAGCTTATATTGCTCGTAATCAAGCTCCATAACGGCCTTCTGTAGGTAC
This sequence comes from Grammothele lineata, assembly GCA_002150815.3. NCBI lineage: Eukaryota > Fungi > Basidiomycota > Agaricomycetes > Polyporales > Polyporaceae > Grammothele > Grammothele lineata. The sequence goes on along the minus strand of NDFF03000144.1, from coordinate 106,815 downwards.
CGCACCCCTCCGTGAACCAGTTTGGTGGACTTCGAAGACGTTCCTGCAATGCCACATTGGATGAGCAACGAGTCGACAAACCATGTACGAAGCAGACATAATTCTGGCGATCTCGTTCACTACGGAGCCGAATCCAAGAGATTAGTAAGGCGCCTCGGGTAAGAAAACACGCAGGTCGGCGATACCTGGGACTACAGGAGGATAGAGCGAGAAGCGGAGCTCGGCTAGCGGGACTAGTCCACACTCGATTTCGTCAAGTTGACATCACAGTAGGTCAATGGAGTATATGGGGGCCGGACCCGACTCCCTGCAAGCTCGCCGACTGCCCTGGTCTCAGTTGAAACAAGCGGTGCCAGTGCGAGATGCGATTTAGGACCGAAAGAAACGTGCGCTTCGGCCGAGAATTCCCCCCTCCGCTCACAAGACGCACGTTGACCGGGACCGGTGATCGGCGCACTCACCAGAACTGAAGTCATCCCGCTCTACGAGGGCAACCCTGAGGCCCCTGCTAGCAGCATCCACGGCGACGCCTGCTCCCGTAGCACCTCCGCCCACAACGAGAAGGTCGAACTCTTGTTCCGGGTCCTGGTCAGACGCCCTGAGCGCGTCCAGCATTTGCTGCCTTGACGGAGGCGTCCATGGCTGCGGTGGCCGACGAGTTTCTTTGGTCGACGGGGGGTAGGTCGGGCCCGAGTTGAGGTAGTAGTACCCGCCGGCGGCCGCGACGGCGGTGGAGCCTGAGACGACCGCGAGAGTGCGACGCGAGACGAGCTTGCGGAGCATGCCGTTGGTCGCTCGTCGCTCAGCTCGGTGCGTGTATGGTGGGGGATGTCGCGGTCCAAAGGAGGGAGGAGACGTAGAGGTGGAACATGGCTTGATGGTGCTTATGCTCCTCCGACGCCGTCCCCCCGCCCCAATCCCGCTCACACCGGCAGCCGGACCGTGACTCCTTCGGGCCGTGCATAGTCAACGGACCGGATCAACACGTGGACACCGGTGCGGTTGAAAATCCTGCGTCACCGTCCAACTTGCCAAGGCTGCGAGCTAACGCTTTGAATGACGCACTGGGCGACGTTAAGCGTATCGAGTACTTTAGGGTAAGAAGATACTTCACCCTACCAGCCGTACGAGGGAGTACTACAATGCAGGTTATTACGATCTGTCTGCTGCGCCCACAGTTTGCCGGCATCAGGTTTACATCGCCATTCCTTAAGTTCCTTTACGCTCGCCCCTAGTGAGTACCTGCGACCAACGACAGTTTCCGATCAGCCGCTATTTTCTAAGCGACCGACGTCGGCCAGGTGACTAGTCGTCCAACCCCGTCACTCCTTCGTCCCCGCCTACGACCTCACCGCGTTTCGCGCGCCTACGCGTCGTTTGTAGCGACCCGTTCTCGAGCCTCCCTCTTTCTTCATCTACCCCTCTCGTGAGCCCTGCGTGGCTTTGCTCATCGTCTCCTTGCTTCTTCGTCTCTGCTCGTCAGCGTTGGGCGCACATCGCCGTCAGCACTCAGAATTGCATTATCTTTCAGCGCTTAGGCGTGGTTTGACTGCACATGTCAGATGCGTACGTCCACGTCTATTGTGTTAAACCGTATCATAGAATAAAACACCCTCAATGGCATTCCGCAGACCCCATAATGTCCTCCGTATTGCAGAAGTTGTTCATTGGGTCTGCGTGTTCTCCGGGCGTCGTGAACTAGCAGCCCTCGCAAGATGTTGCAGAACTACCCATGACCCGGCTGTACAAGTTCTATGGAGCAGTCTCACTACGTTCAAAAATTTGATTTTATGCTTCCCCAGCGACATGTTGACGGATCCAGCGGACTTTGTAGACGTCGTGAGTTTACACATCAATAGGCGAAGTTAGCACGTTCACAGCTGACCTGACGCATACTCGTTTGAGGCATTCACGCGCCCTCCATCGCCGCACGACTGGACAAGAGTTTTGAAGTACGCCAGCTATGTCCGCCATATTTACAAAGAAGCACATGTCCGTGGCTCGGGTGTATCTTCCACTATCTTGCTGAAGATGGCCGCATTTCGCCCGGTGATGACCATCTTCCCCAAATTAGTCACTCTCATCGTGCACTCCTATAAGATATTGGACGAATCGTTGGCAGCTCTATTGACGATGTCCGGTCCCCAACTTCAGTTTCTACGCATCCAAAGCAGCTGGGACCAAGAATCTGCACATGCTGTAGATGCTCATTTGTCAATGATCCAAACCCGATTTCCGGACCTGCGACAACTCGAAATCGTCCATGATGCGCAAACCATCCGGCTTACGGCGTTCATTTCCAAAAAGCTGACTTCGATGCCTACAACCATTGCCAACCTCAGGGAATTTAAATGCCAGGAATTGCCTCTTGGTTGGGATGCGCTGGAAGCACTGGCCGTCCTTCCCTACCTTCATGTGGCGTCGGTCCACCTACCACCCGACCTCCCGCGCTCCCGAAGGTCAACAACTTCCACACTCTTTGGCCGATTGCAAACAGCAACTGTCATTACCACTATACAGTCCTACGTGGTATTCAGCCAACGCTTCTCCCTCCCCCACGTCGCAACCGCCATGCTGCAGATCTGGGCTACACGTGAGATGCCTTACGAGATCTCCGAATGCGTCGCCGCCGTTTCCACCCAATTCTCCCCCCTTACTCTGAAAGCGCTGTCTATTCAACCGTGGACGAAATGCCATGGCCTATGCGTCCCAGAAGGTTCAGTCGTAGGGCAGGCCAGTATCATGTCGCTCGCTCGCTTCGCCCGCCTATACAAACTCGACTTCTCACTCCCCGGCGAATATACATTAGACGATGAGGGCATCGCCCTCATCGTCCAGGCGTGGCCAAATCTCGAACACCTCTATATCGGCCGCAACCTGTCTCACTGTCAATACGATAACGGCCTGACCTTCAAGTCGCTCGACCACATTGCCCTACACGCGCCACAGCTCCTCTCGTTATGCCTTCCCTTAAACTTTCGTAGGTCTGCCCAATCACTCACTCGGTCCGGATGCCCAGAGGTCGACCACCCCACTACACGGCCGCGACTGAAGGAGCTTGTTATTGTAGAGGATACATGGACCAACGTATGGTTCCCGAACGATACCACCGTCGCGGCATATCTTGCCCTTCGCTTTCCCGAGTTGTCTCCTCAGGGAATAAAATTCGAACCTCACAGAGGCGGAGCGTCACGCGCTTGGGAGCAAGTTATGCAATCGATCGGATTGTACCACCAAATACGGGCTGATGAGCGGCGCTGGATGGGAAGTGAAGGAGTTAATGGACCGTGACCATAGGCTCAGCTTGTGCCGGCCCAACATAGAGACACTGTCTCAATCCCATTGTTTCGCAAACGAGGTTACAAATCCACGCCTTAATCTGACTCTAGAATATACCCATACGATCCTTATCCTATACTTCGAGCCCATTATACTCTAGCACGTCATAGCCTTGCTGAGGGCTGCCCCCTTCCACTCCCCAACATATTCATCCATACTGCCATCTCCTTGTCGGGCTAACGCGCCGTAATAATACCATAACTTCTGTGACATTGAGAAGGCAGAGACGGATGCCGGCACCGAAGTAGAGGGGTCAAAACAGGCGTTCCTGTTCGAGCAAATTGCAACATTTAGGTTGAACTGCCTTTGGGACCCGTATATACAGGACAAGCAGCTGCATAGGCGTGGCTCTCATCGCTTCTATGCCATCGGAAATTCAGCGAAGACTCCCTGACCGAACCGGAAGAAGCTGATTGTCCCCGCGTCGACCACCGCGATGACGACGATCTTGTTCCCTGTTTTCAGGAAGGGGAAGGGGTTCGTTGGTCGAGCAGGCGCCTTCTTTTCTCCCGGACCAGGGAGCGGCCATATCCACGCGAAAATACGTCGGATTAAGGGAGGCGGCGGTAGAGATGCTTCTGGAATCCGCGCCGCTGGCGGGGAAGAGGACGTAGCGGCTGCGGCTTTTTGTTGGGCGAAGGACATGCGTTTCCGCGGGGCTGGTGGTGGTAGGATCGGCAGCTCGCCGAACAAGTCGGTAAGCTCTGAGAGGGAGGGCATGGGTGTCGTACGGGCACTGTGGACCGCTTCAGACATACGATGTGAGGACGACGCGCATCTTACTCACTTGACGACCACAACAGAGAAGTCCGGGGGAGGAGGAGACGTCTTTTTGAACGGTGTGGAGGGTTTGTATAGGTTGTAGAAGATCTGGTAGGGAGAAGGGGGCGCTTCGGGATTTCGTTTGACGTGCAATGGAATGCTGGGCCCGGCAGGCAGAAAACGCAACGATTTGAACAGCGCGGCTGTATATTCGTTAGTGAGATGAACCATTGCGCAGAGTCAGAAGAACGCACAATGGGTCGTATTGCGACGAAGCCATCTGCTATAACGGATTGGACGCCACCAGTCGCGATCAGCCTCGAATATGCGTGCAAGCTTCGAGAGGAAGGTCGAAAGAGCGTTGTATAGCCGACCAATGAGTGATGTGGACGAAAAGGATGTGAGGCCGAGTGGTGGCGGGGTAGGGTAGTCGGCGGAAGGAGGTCTTGTGCGTGTCACTACGTAGCCCAATCGCTTGAAGTACGCATATACCTACGACGATTGGTCGGCATCACGAGATGAGATAGTAGAAAGTGGATAGGAACAAACCTGATATTTCTCGAATGTGAGATCCTCCGTACCGATGAGCTCTGCGAATGCCTGCTGCACTGACATGGGTGCACCCTCCATATCGTCTAGGAGCGGAGTCTTCGGAAGCGGCAAGTCCGTTGGTCTCCAGCAATACATTGCGCCTCTCTCGACCAGGTAGAGCGTTTCTTCGGGGAGTAGCTCTAGCCTCTTTTGGATCTTTACAGTGCCATCAGGTGCAACAGTCTCTCTCGAGGCGGAGTGCCCGATGCTGGCGAAGAGAATACCCTTCGACACGGTAACGTGTGCCCTCTTGAGTGTTGGATACCAGATCGCATGGCTTACGGACTTGCTAGTGCATACAGTGAGAGGCGAGCAGAGTACCACACCATCGTCACTCACTAATTAATTGTTCGTGATGCTTTCAACGCCCCCAACATCGCAGAGCGCGAACGGTCGAGGACATGTCTTTGCAAGCCGGAGCCTCCTTGCGCGTTGGGCTCGAAGTCTTTTTCGCCTCTCTTCGGGATGACGGGTCGCGCAGATGACAGTCCACTATACACGACGGTATAAGCAGAGAATCTTACGCAGACGCGGCGGTACTCACGGGATTTTTGTCCAGTCCGGTCCCTGATCCTCTTCGTCCGACGACTGTTCCTCATCCTCCTTTTCCAATGTTGCGCTTGGTTTGGGAGTTGCAGTGGGGAAAGACAGATTGTCATCCATCTCGGCTAGGTTTCACAGGGATTTCCGGCTGGATATGTAGATTGAGGGAGCCAAGGGTAGGAAAATGCGATGGGCGGGAGAAAGAGCTGAGATGACTCCGGCCCTTGCAGCCGGAACGCGGGACGCGACGTCGCGCGCGGCACGCGACTGTGAGGGTCCTGAGCGCGACAAGGCCTGCCACCTTCGCTCTTGACCTCGGCTTTCGACACCCTCACCCACGTCTCATCTTGCGTCTAACACTGAACGCGTTGAGGAAGGCCGGACGCGTCAGGCAAGGATGCCCTCTCAAGATGCACCAACATTCTATCAGTCGCTAGCTGTACGTATCCCATCTGGCCTCGCTCAGTATACTGAAGGCTAACGGACGCACAACGCAGGCTGGCGGGGCCGCAGGCACATCAGTGGATCTGCTTTTCTTTCCAATAGATACTGTGAAGACGCGCCTGCAGTCCTCGCAGGGTTTCATCCGCGCGGGTGGTTTCAAGGGCGTGTACAAAGGCATTGGGAGTGTGGTTGTGGGCAGCGCCCCCGGAGGTGCGTTATATCCGTGCTGTGAGATGCCTCCGCCTCCGCTCAAGTTCGTATATCACTAGCTGCCGTGTTCTTCTGCACATATGACACTCTCAAGAAGACCCTTCCCCTTCCATCAGACTACGCTCCGTTGACCCACATGCTTAGTGCCTCTATGGGTGAAATCGTACGTGACCACTACTGGCCCGTGTGCTCGTGCTTACTGATACTTCCAGCGTGCACCATAGGCTGCGTGCTCAATACGCGTTCCGACAGAGGTGATTAAGACCCGCGCGCAAACGTCGATGTATGGGCCTGCGGCACAGTCATCCTGGGCTGCTGCGAAGCTGCTCATGTCCACCGAAGGCGTCCGCGGCTTCTACAGAGGCTTTGGGACGACGATCATGCGAGAGGTGAGTGTCTTAATCAACTCTCCGTTGTGCGTGCGTTGAACTTCTGTCAGATCCCTTTCACTTCCTTGCAGTTTCCGCTGTACGAACTTCTCAAAGCCCGCCTAGCGAAAGCTTTGGACCGTCCACTACATGCCTACGAGGCTGCCGTCTGCGGCAGCTTCGCAGGCGGCGTGGCAGCTGCAGCCACAACGCCACTAGATGTTCTCAAGACACGGGTCATGTTAGATATCCGTGTAAGTCTACTCGATCCTTATCCCATCGTATTCCACTCACGGGCTGTCAATCAGGACCCAAGCAAACACGAATACCCGACGCTTGCGGCACGATTCCGGTCAATATATGTGAACGAGGGTGTTGGTGCACTGTTCGCTGGTGTCGTTCCAAGGACATTGTGGATATCTGCTGGTGGCGCGGTTTTCCTCGGCGTTTACGAGTGGACCGTTCATACGCTCATGGGATCGACAATAGAGGGTCATTGACGTATTCCGCGGCTCAATGCAAAGCCTTCGTACGACAGGCAAGTCACAGTAGAGATGCTCGTAACTTCACATTGCTATGCTACATCATCTATCATACATTGTAGAAGACTAATGCCTCATCGGTGGGGGAATCTGGTTTCCCTCGCGGTGAATCACCTTAGCGGCGACCAGTAATGCGGTCGGTGACCTTCTCCACGTTGGCTGGAGGATAACATCGTCCATCAGCTCTCCACTCGGAGCACTACCCTCGCTACCACGATACGCACCTTTGACCTTCTGGCCGACACCCTCCGACCTCTGGCCACCGCCAGCTCCATAGCCTTGCTGGGGCGCACCCTCCCATTGGCCCTGACGAGCCTGCGCGCCCCCAGTCGGGGCCCAAGACTCCTGAGCACCCCGTGTGCCCTGAGCCGGGCCCCACCCGCCAGTGCTCTGCACATGCGAGCGTACGGGGACCGTGTCCCCAGGCCCCCACGGCGTGTGCTGGCTCGGCGGGGCGCTGCCCATCTGGGCCGCGGTCGAGTCCATCGAGCCGAGCTCGGACTGTTGTTGTTGCTGCGGCTGCCACCGCTGCTGTTGCTGCTGGGGCGGCTGGCGGCGTGGGTCGGGCGGCGCGGCCCACCCGGACGTGTCGGTCGGGTCGTGAGTCGGGCGCGCCATCCCTCCGCCCGTCCCGCCTGTGGCTAAACCCATTGTCAGCGTGAGATTCAAGGGCGACGAAGTAGAGGATACGACGCACCGTTCTGCGGCTCTCCGAGGTAAGGGTCTTGCTGCTGCCCGGGTCTGCCGACGCCCTCTCGGTGGTCGGTCTGGCCGAGGTTCTGGAAGCGATTCGGGTCGTTGTTCCACCCTTCGGTGGTACGCTCAGTGCGGTATGGCTGGTAAGACATGGTGTGGTCGATTTGTGGTGTATTGTGTGAGGTGTGGTGGATGATGGAAAGATGTTTTCTGCTGGATCCAGGGAAAAACAGTCTGCTTTATATACCTGAGTGATTCGAGTTTGCGCAGTCAATGTGTAACACATGAGCGAACGGTTGTGTGGTGAGACCTCACCCCATATTGACCTCATCGTATCCATGCCGAACCCTCACATAGCCACTCGTGGGCCAGAAAGAAGTAGCTGGGCACGACTTAGTCCGGTTCTCCACACGAGTTGGGAGCGCGACCGTATCGTGACGCAATACTCTGGCCGCCGCTCGCAGCCCCACGTAGCCGCGGTCTGGCATACGTAGACGCGGCGTAGCTTGAGTACTTGGCAATCGACCTTCCAAACTGCAACCACAGGATCCCCATGACGGTCACTGTATACGCAGGAACGACAACGGTAGCATTCTGGATAGCATGTGCAGACGTGCAAAATGATGTACAATGCGGACTAACACCTGTTAGCGATTTACTGCTTCTTCACCAGGCCTCAAAGCCTTCTACCAATAATTACCAAACCCCACACCGCATTAAACAACGCCCTTCTCGACTTGGACCTGACCTCTATAGAGGGGATTAGGGAGGGTGGAGAAGTGGGAGAAACGAATGGCTGGTCGACGAGAGCGGGGCGTCTAGTCGAGGTCGTCAGCCGGGTTGTACTCCGAGAGATGACGGACAGGGCCGCTCTCCTCCGCCTCTGCTGGTGCATCCGCTTGCTGCTGCGAGGCGGAGCTCGGCGACGAAAGCGGCTCTGGGGCAGGACTCTCGGCCGGCGTAGAACCTGCCGCGGGTGGAACACGCGAGCTCAGCGCGGCCATGTCCACGTTGTTGAAGCGCCAAGAGGTGTGCGGTCCGTTTCTAGTTCCCGACTGGCGCTGAGCTCCAGCGCCGCGCCCGGGTTCATCTAGGTAGGGATTGGTGCGCAAGGGACGCGGCGGCAGGCGGATGGCCGCGGCATGGATTGGGGCAATGTCGACGCCCATGGGTGGGGGACCGCGTAACAGAGGAGTGTCCGGTAGGTCCTGTGCCTCTTCTTGAAGGAAGGCGGCGAGATGGCGAGACAATGGGGGACGATTCCGCGTACGTTCCATATCCGTCATAATTTGCTGCGCCAGATCGGTCAACATGCGAACCCGTTCTTCTCGACCTTCAAGTCCAGAAAGTGGCGGGAGCTCGGTGATCGTTGGACCTGGGGCACCATTATGTGTAATTGGCGTAGGGATGGCGGGAGACGGGGCAGGGTTGTCGTCCGGCAGCATAGGTCGCGACATCTCGGATGGTGGGACCGGTGGGGCAGAAGGGGGCCGAGGAGGGGGCACAACTTGTGGGCGATCGCGACCACCAAGTCCGCGAGTGAGAAGGTTCTCGAGGTCTTGACGGCGTGCTTCCGCCTCAAGAAAGCGCTGACGCATCTCTTGGATGTCGCGGAAGGCAGCAGCGACGTCGAAGTTGCCTGTCGTAGGGTCGTAGTTCCAATCTGGGCCTAGTTCCGTCGACGCTTGTCCAGTCGGAAACCGAGGGGGAAGGGACGCATCTGAACGATTCTCAGACGCGTCTCGCCATATAGAAATGTAGACTCACATCGTGGCATGACAACTTCAGGCCTTTGACGAGCAACACCCGTCTTACGAGCCTCTTCCTCAGCATCCAACCAGTCCCTCAATGTCTCTGCCTGTGGAGGCTGCCAGACACGGGTAGGCCGGGGTGCTTCGGCCTGCTCGTTGGCGTTGTCACGAGCCGAAGGTGTTATGCGGAGGGTGAGGGAGAAGGGGTCGATGTCGAACCTGCATGACGGGCAAGTAGTCTTCCGGGACATCCAGGGAAAGAGGCAGTCACGATGGAATAGGTGTTTGCCCGAGCAAGGGAACGCTAGAACACAGTCGGGCGGAGGTTGGAAAGGTAACGCTGCACACAACTCCACCACGCATCTTGCGTCGCATGCTTCGGTGGAATGGTCAAGAAGATTGTCTCGGCAGATAGCGCACCCGTCCACAATGCTTCCTTCCTCTCCATCTCCCGTCCGGAGCTTCTCGTAACGATGCACCAGATCTTCAGGAACAACCTCCATGCACGCTATCAGTGTCTCGGCACGTTGAGGATCGTTGTCCGCGGCATCAAGACGTCTTGTCAAGTCAGAAACCCATTCCGGCGGAGTTTGGAAACGACTGTCAATATCAGGGATGATCCCTCGCTGAGAGCAGGGGTCAGTTAATCACGTATAAACGATGTCCGAAGCCGAAGACTTACAGCTCTTTCAAGAAGCGTTCGGAATGAAAGACTATCGACAATCGTCCTGACTGCACGAGGTGCGCCTCTGGGAAGTTGAGGAAGTGACCGGTCGCCAGCGGGCCCACTTGACTCCACAGGGTCGTCCGGGTCAGAATCATAATCCTCCGACTCGTCCTCGTCGTCTTCCCAGTCATCGTCCGAAGAGTCGCTGACGGTATCCATGGACGGCATCTGAGAATCATCGTCGGAGGAATCGGAAACGCTCTGAAGGGATGGCAAGCTGCTGTCGCTGAGAGCCCGGTGATCCTCGTCGACAGTCGCATTCCTAGAAGAGGCAGGGGGTGGGTCGAGGTCCGCATTGATGTTGGCGCCGACTGTCCTGAGACTTTGCAACAACGAGAGATGTTCGGCTGTCAAGGGCATGGGCCCAGAGCCACGAAGAGAAGAGAGGGCTGAGTCGTCTGACTCGAGAGGCGGTGGAACGTCGTCTTCAAGGGGAGGTGGTACGTCGTCTTCGTCCGAAGGACCGCGGTCAAGAGTTATCCGGGATGAACTGGGGAATCTTGAAGAGCCGGAACTAGCCTCGTCCTCCAGCGGCGGAAGGTCTTCATAAGCAGAGGGTTCGTCATTTCCCACCTCTCGTCTCGAGACGAGGTCGCGCGGGATGAAGTCAGGATTGAGGAGCATGTCGAGCACACTGCTGGGTTCTGCGTTGGTCGTCACAGCTCCTGACCGTCGCCTGAGTTCGGCGAGGGTAGAGAGTAAAGCGAGGTGCTCGGGTGTCCGATCCATGGCCGGCGAGCGGTGGTGGTGGTCGATGTCAGAGGGAGAACATACGCAGGGTTTAGTCAACGAGCAGGAGGCGTGCCCCGCGGTTGTGGCAGGTTGTGGCGCACGCTCTGGTTGGACCGAGATCGCAAAGGCCGATAACAAATATTGAAACTCCGATAATCACGCCAATTGTCAGGACGCGTCAGAGGCGCGTCGACGCGCCGTGACGCGCGCGCGCGATCAGGTCTCCCGGAACCACGCTCCTGTTCAGACCACCTTCGTCTCCTGCATCGTCTAACCATGCCGCCCACAGCAGTATTCTTGCAAAAGGCATGTCTACAACATAGGTACATTAGAACGCGCGATATCTCCCACATCTTCGAGCGTCCAGAACGATTGCGCGCGGTCAATGTTGGTCTCGCGGCCGCGATCGCGCGACTTGAAGAGAACGTCGGTTCTTCCGCATCGTCAAGCAAACCAGTATCCACCGCGGCCTCGAATGATGAAGAGGACGAGGACGAGCTCACCAAGGCGCTTGGAAAACTCCAACTGTCCGCGGCATCAAAGTCTGAGCAACCATCGCGCGTTCCAGCCACTGTTGTCCATAGTAGCGCCTCTGTTGACATTCTAAACCACGCGGCCGTCAAGTATATACATGGTGATATCGAGGGCGATGTATACCTCGAAACCCTCAAGCGTTGGATCCACGAGAGCCACGATAAGGTCAGCCAAGGAGGAAGCGAAATACCCGAAGGCTACAACCAAGGAGATCTATACCGTGAGTGTAGGTACCCGTGGTCGCCTACATGCATTCATATCCGTTATAGTATGTCCTGGATCTCTCGACGCGATTCAAGGCGCTCTCGGTACTGTGTGCGAAGCTGTCGATACCGTGGTTCAGGGCCTTGTCCCAGGAGACTCCGTGAATGCTTCACAAGCTTTTGTGGCCGTCCGACCACCGGGACATCACTGTGGAGAGGTCAATAGCGATGCTGTCATACTCGTACTTGGTTTATATTTGACATCATGCAAGTCTCTTAGGACACTCCATCCGGCTTTTGCTTCGTGAACAACGTCGCGGTGGGGGCTGCTCATGGTTGGCCCTTCCTTGCCTCCGTGAAATAGAAAATACTGATGTTTGAGTAGCACATCTGAAGCACAAGATAAATAGGGTTGTCATTCTGGACATTGATCTACATCACGGTCGGTTTGTCGCGTACGGATTCGTCTGCTCAAGAAGCTGACCACAGGCATTATCAGGTAATGGCACCCAAGCCATTGCCTGGCAGATCAACGAAGAGACATACCGAAGAAAGCTCGAGGCCGAGGCAGGGGCACCCCACGAACCTGGGCTTCAAGTCTATTACGGAAGCATCCACGATATCCTGTCGTACCCTTGTGAGGATGGTAAGACGGAGTTGGTTCAAGCTGCATCGGTCTCTATTCATGGGCCACATGGTCAACATATCGAGAACATTCATCTGGATCCGTACATATCAGAAGAGGACTTCTGGAGCAGGCTCTATGCTGGGCCATACTCCCGTTTACTCACCAAGGCTGGCGAGTTCTTGGAGAACACGGGTTCCTCTTCGGACGACGTCCTTGTCTTCATCAGGTTCGCTCCGTCTCATCAACATGATGCGAGTTTGCGACTCAAACTGACACCATACATAGCTGCGGCTTCGACGCGAGTGAGCACGAGCACCCCGGCATGTCGCGTCACCAACGCAAAGTCCCAGCCTCCTTCTACCACCGTTTTGCGCGCGATGCCCGCGCATTCGCTGAACGCTACGCCAAAGGCCGCCTCATCAGTGTCCTAGAAGGCGGCTACAGTGATCGCGCGCTCACAAGCGGCGCCATGGCACATCTCGCTGGCTTCCTCGAGGACGAGACGCACCCCGTAGATCCGGCCTGGTGGGCCATCGAGAATATAACGGCTGTACGTCCTATCCTAGTTTCTACGTGTACGCCTACACTACTTATACATGTATCTTCAGCTCGAAGCCGCAACGAAGAAGCGTCGGGGCGGCCGTCCCTCGCAGACCACTCCTCCCGCGTCCTGGCTCTCTCGCACACTCGAGGTCTTCGCATCTATCGACGCCTCACACACGCTCGCCCCTCTTTCCCGCGTTCCCGTGCCACCGTCAGATCGGTCCTTGCGCGAGCGCAAGCCGGCAAACGGCAGCTCGCGCCAGAGCCCTGCCACCTCTCCAGGAAAGAAGACGACGGGAAGAAAGGGCAGGAAGAGCGCCGCCTCTGCCGCCACTTCGACGGAAGAAGAGAGCGACCTGACTGACGTATCGAGTGCGGGCGCGCCCGCGGAGGAAGGCGAGGCTACAATTTCCAAGAAGCTGCCGAGGGTCATCTTGAAGCTGGGCCCCTCGCCGAACGCCTGATGCAGGAGCAATCAGTTGGTGTCACGTCTTGGGTTTATGTATCGTTATGGTGTTGTGGTTTGGCATTCAAGATACCCTCGTACGCTCACAGTGTTACAGTGACAGAATCCAGATTGTAATGTACGATATACCGCGTAATGGAGACGACGTTCAAGAGGCATACCTACTCGAGCCCGAATGGTAACACGTCATTCCACCGTCAGTAATCGTCATCGTCGACACAGCACAACGCTATAGAAGACGACAATTCCGGCAGCCCCACTTTGCTGTGCACTACTTGAACGGACAATGATGAGCCACCAGACTAACTTTAACCGCCTTCTCCAGGACCATGTGCATGTTGTGCTCCAACACAACGCGGATATCGATATCTAGCTCTACTAGGTAAGCAACCCATCCCTCATCTCTGACGCGACTACCTCGCACTGACGCTGTGTCCTGTCTACCTGTCCCACTGTTGCACGATGGCTCAGAGTCGACGACTATCGAAGCAACGCTCTCCCCGGAAGAGCAATGCCACAAACTACGACGGCGCAAATACGCTTAATAGCGACCGGGACGTGGTATCTGTCCAGCGAGGTAAGTACGCAGGAGTCTCATGGCATATGTACTTGGACTCGACTCCGTTTATGACCGTTCTTCATGCAGCGACTCTCAGGAACGATGCGTACGCCGCCGCCCAACTACCTCCCGCTGCGCAAACCCATAAGCCCTCACTCAAACTACGCAAGTCGCCACGGAAAGACAACACGAGTGAGTGGCTCGCTGAGGTTGCGCGGCGCCGCCATCACGAGCCATATCAAAGAAACGACACAGAAGAGCATGAGCTTGTCCCTTGGGAACTCGACAACGATCCTCCGGTGGCATTTGCCTATCCTCAACCTCCTGGCCTGCACAATAGTGGAGAGATCTGGGGTCGCGGGCTAGACTACCGGTGGTCCAAGTACTACAACCAGGAGCAACGACGCGGCTCGGACGTACCAGGAGAGTTCTTACCCGGACCGAGAACTCCAGATGGTGGCGTCAGGGAAGGGGACAATTGGCACAGCGACGAGGCGATTCTAGACGAGTGTAGGGGTAAGATGGGCAGTGCGCGACAAGGCGAAAGTGATTCCGAATGTCCGGTGAAAAGTGAGCGCCGTTTCTACGTTGCATTTGCTGTCTAGCCTGGGAACTCATTGGTGACTATAGTGGAGATGGAGAAAGTCGCTGAGCGAATCAGCAGGCACTGCAGTGACCGAACTTAGTGGCATGTCCCAGGAGCAACTAGGAAATAGTCATATTAGTGATGCTGGTGTATGCCCAGCCCGTCTCGTACTAATCTGAGAATATGCTCCGCATGACGCCAGGTTACGAGGCATACGGCTACAACGCGCTGACCGAATACATATCAAGGATAGCCCCATCTTCGACTTTCCGCTATTCGTTCCAGCAAAGACTCTGGAGCAACATTGAAACATCAGAAATAACATATGCCGTAGATCGAGGGATTCCGTCATACCACCACACACTATGAAATTCGGCTTCTCGGTCTTCCGCGGGATTGGAGAGCCAAGTTAGTGACTATATGTGCTTGCCGACAACCGACCCTCCAAGTGGGTCGCCAACATCGATCATAACCTCCCAATGGAGAACGAGCAGTGGTCCAGACCCTCTGGATCCACTCTCCACGTGAAGGCCTCGCATAGGTGACCACACGGAAAGGAGTCGGCGCGACGGGCGGCGCGGTCGAGGCCGCCGGCGCGCCGATGACGACGGTGGCGTCCGCTCCGCCGCAGACAACAACGTCATCGTGCTCCGAGAGCCCCGGCAGCACGAGCGAGGCCTGCACGCACCCCGGAGTGGGTCTCGTAGACCTTGCGCTTTGATTGCCGGAACCAAGGCAACTCGGTGTTCATACCACGATCGAGTAGCCGCGCCATTCCGAAGTCCCACTTGTCGGGCTTCTGAGGGCCAAGCCCGCGCTACGGTCGTCGGAAGAAGCTGAACCTTGCACTTGCGGCGGGCTGCGAGCGTGGGGTGTGGGGTAATGCGCGACCGAGCGACTGAATGGCGTGCGGGGTAGGCGGCGAGCCGTCGTATGTCCACTAGGACCGGCGGACACAGAAGCGGACCTCGAGGGAACCGGGGTCGGCTGGTGGTGGCCATGTTCATTTCCGTAACTGCTTCCTTCGACGAATCCTTAGACGTCGTAGTCGTGTATGCATCGCATTCGGGTAGGTGCCATTCTAGAGGCTCGCATGCCAAGCGCCAGTGCGGCCCTAGAACACGAAGACGAGGTCAGCACCGACATGCGCGGCGAGATCTTAGGATAAGTCCTTGTCCTTACGCGAGGATAACTCCCCCAGAGGCAGGCAGAGAACGACAGTGTGTCAAGGACACATTCGAACGAGATCTTGGCTGCCGTGAGGTCGGTGGCACGAAGGTTCGACGCCTTTTCGACAGCAGCGGCGCTGATGGCGTTTGTCCGTGGGTTGCACGACATTGGCTCGAACTCGCCGGAAGACCCTAAGTACGACATGTAGCTTGGACGCCGGCAGTTAGGCGAGATGACCGGTAGGAAAGCGAGAAGGTGCGGGCTGGAACGGGTGGTGACTCAGCATTGGCCTTGATTGATTCTCGTCATGTGGCGTTTGGAATGCCCTGTCGGATGCGAATCAGCTGGAGAAGAGTGTCCTTTAGACTTACCAGGGGACCAATAGGAACCTGACATGGTCTTCGCATTAGGTAGCAGAGACCATGCTACGGACAGGATGCCTCCCCGTGTACGTGAAGCGGAACACGACCTGGCCGTGAGATCAACATACTACACTGCGTCCAACATGATTATCACGCAACCTACCAATTAATGATGTTCCTAGAGTTGGTCAATCGAGGAGCGGTACACCTGCGTGTTAGCCCGGATAGGATGCTTCCCAGCTTGTAGGGCGCTGCACGTCTTGGCTCCTCTCAAGAGACCGGATAGACACCGGCAAAAGTACGTGGGCCTGACATAATAGCGTGGTGCGTCGCAGAGGTAGTGAGAGACAGCCCGGGAGAAGCTGGGCGGCCATCATCACGGCGTACTCCTGAATATGGTCCAAGTCAGTACTAGCTCGAAGAAGCAAAGTGCGAAGCAGGACTCGGCCTCCAACGGGAAACTCAACCTCCCGGCATCTCAAGCTGATGTGAGAACGCCGGCCGGGCATGATTGGTGGCCGCCGGCCTTCTAGGGGGTCGCGTAGTGGACAACGTACACAGCTGACATTCGCGCTGGGATTCGTTCGGGCATTGCCCTGCCCAGATCGTGCGGTTGGCGATTTGTCACATTTACGCGAGGACACTTATACAATTATCGGGGCAGTGAGCGGAGGTTGGTATATTATTGGGTCGCGCCGTACGTACGATGGCAGGCCTACGGCCGTAACATTGCGCTCCGTGCCGTAAAATAGTCATAATTCATCATTCGCAAGGACCTAAGCTGACGATTAAACGTCCCCCGCAGCCTTACACCTTACGATGCCGACGCTAGGCACGGGCTACTCATAATCTACGTACCTGAAAGTTCCGACGATGAGCCGGTAAGGTAACGCGTTCAGAACGAAAGAACTCACCAGGGTCTATACCGAACGGGCTAGAGATCGAAACACTTGTGGACCGCGGTCTCCTGACGAGTCCTCGGCGGACATGGCATGATAGACGCAAGGGCACATGGCAGTCCGGTAACTATCAGCACCTGCACGATGCCAACACCGACGTGAGTTCGCTGCTAACCAGAACGAGTGGGAAAGAGCCAACGTACCTCGGGCTCTCTCAGGATCCCCTGACCACGGGATCCTGGTTGGTTGACAGTCTACCACACTTCGTGTGCACAACGATGTGGCGGCCAGCAGGCGCCATCGCTCATGGTGGACTGACGGCGATGCACGTCGCGGCATACATCGCCGTGCGGCGAGGTCGCAGCGACCGCGAGCCGTAGAAATAGTACATTGCACTTCTCCGTTGGCTACGACCTGCATGTCTACATGACCGTTTCAGCGCGGACGTGGGGAAATGGTACTGCGCGGGCGCCGTTTGCGTTCGGGTTGCACGATGGTCCGCGTCGTGAAAGGTACTTACCCCGCAATACCCCACATTACGCGCCCGAATAAGCCCCAATGCCTGCCTCCACAGTCGCCGGAGCTTGTTGAGATGCCTGTACGCACAAAGTCTA
Source organism: Grammothele lineata (assembly GCA_002150815.3). NCBI lineage: Eukaryota > Fungi > Basidiomycota > Agaricomycetes > Polyporales > Polyporaceae > Grammothele > Grammothele lineata. The sequence goes on along the minus strand of NDFF03000144.1, from coordinate 89,546 downwards.
TTCTGGACCGGATCTTGTGAGCAGCGCGTCCGGAAGATGTAGCGAATAAGCTATATCCCGCCTACCCCGTCGCCCATACTTACAAAACCCGAGATCGCGCTGCGGCTTTATGCGAGCGAGCGCGAGAATGCGAGGTCACGGCATGTCCGACATACCAGCCACTTTGCACACGCGGCGTGGTCTATGCCACGCTACGGGGCGCGGACCTCGCGGAGTCCGCCATCACTACGAAGGGAAGGCGGGAGAGCAAGAAGATCCTTCGCGCGAGTTCGCATGTTCACGGCCCCGTATGCCGTAGACGAAGTCAAGCCCACAAGCGGGTTCGTGAGCCCCTATAGCCGCCGCTTGCGCCACAAGCTGTGGCGGTGGGAATGCATGAGAAGCAAGAGAGCGACGGGGGAAATACGAGGACTTACCGCGTTAGTCTCAAGCCATACCCATATGCTCGCTGTCATTCGCTGCCAGACATGCTCCCTGGAACACAACACCCTTGGATGCCATTGACGGAGATGTACACGCTGTTCCACTGGCAGCAGCGAATATATGGAATTCACGTTGGTCGCGTGCAGTTGCTTGACAAACGCTTTGACATCGAGGCATACCATGAGAGGTCATGTCAGAGTAGAGTTTCATCATAGCTTGGCTTCAAGAGCAAGAGAAGACACATCATGTTGAGCATTGGAGGATTACAAGAAGAGGATGGGAAAGCAGCGCCGCAACACCAGCGGCCAGGCGCGAGCCTCATGGAATGATTAGGCGCTCATCTTATCACGTGTTAGATTGGGCAGGACTCCAGCAGCTCGAGCCTCGAAGCGACTTGCTCTTGGCTTGTTCACGGAAAACTCCACAACATATCCTGATGGCATGCACTGAGGATAACCCTACAAGGCTTCGTGGTAGCTCATGATCCGCCATAAATCACGCATGGACCCGTAGTCACTGTACTAGCGCGGTGCTACACTCATTCGGTGTGTCCTTTTATGTTCAGATTTATTGTCTTCTGAAGTAATTGCTCCTTTACCACCATTCAAATCGCACTACGTTCGTACCCTCATCTGTCACTCGCATTGTTTCCAATGACGCATTAGTACACAAGCACAAAAACATCCATCCGCAATGGGATAGATCGCGGGCCAGCAAGAACTAACACTGATCGGTGATCGAGCTATGACCTGTGCGCGCACACAACCGGTCACTAAGGTTCAAGCTTGCGATCGAGGGTCCCGTCGCGGAAGTATCACTGCGTCAGAGACCGTCAGAGATTGTGCTGCGTCAAGCCGGCCGAGGTACGACGTCGATCCGATCTTTTGTTTCAAGTGCGGCTGACAAGTACCCGTTAGGCCTAGTGTGAGCGCGGGACGTCGTCCGCCCCCCGACGACGGGGCTAACTCTGCGCGATGCCTCCCCTGTTCTCTCCTCTCTGTCTTGTCTGGTCTATGTCGTCGTCAACGAGCCTCCTTGACGACGAGCTCGATCGAGAGCGGCATTCACCTATAACACCGGCGACCCCATCCTCAGGGGTTTGTACCATCGACTTAGCGGTAGGCTTGTGCGCTTACTCCGAATGGCACGTCGGCCATCGTCAGATCCGCCGTTACAGATCATACGAGGCGTTGAGATAACACAAACACCTGCCAATCGGATCAGCCCACTTCCCGAGAGGATGCGACGTCGTGCACTTACCACCACCGTCTTCCTCGCTCTAGAGTCCGAGATCTGATGGACTTAACTGATAGTGCACGAGAATCATCAGAGAACGGCCATAGCTCCCTACATAGGACGGTTATACAGTACGTACCAAGGCAGGTGCTGTAACACCATCAACTGACCCGTGAGGCGCCCTGGTGTTCGCTGTGAAACAAAGATCATCCCTTCAACTACCATCTTTACTATGTATAGCCGCATGATTATGACGTACTGTCGCATGAAAAGATCGAACCTCGACACAAGGCGGATAGGTCTTATCCAGCGGTACGAAAATCCGCGTAAAACCGGCTGTTGAGCGTACATATGACGGTAAGCACTCGTCTCTGCAGAATCATGTGCGGTACGTATACGGCGCATGATATGGCCCAACGGATGTTCCGTGGAGCGTCCTTACCCCGCATTCCCGTCCCGCATCCCGAGTTCCTCGCGAGCGTTGCTCCGTCGACTCCGTGGATGTTTTTCCGGACGATTTCCTAACCTACAGAGGACTAGTACGGGTTTGGGCGGGATCCCGACTAGCCATGACTCTCGGTGACTCGATCAAAAGCACGTTTCCGCAGCTCTCCCGGGCATCTACGTGCGGCATGTCATCTGAGCCGGCCCAAAAGGGCTTGAGAGTGAATGAATGAATGAACAGACATGAACTTACATGCTGGCGTCCGAGTCGTCCATGGCCCGTCCGAGCGCTGTCAACGCAATTCCAAGCAGCATCGCACGCAACCGTCGAACCGGCTACGCACCGAGGCTGTACCCCGCACCGAGCACGCCGGCGGCGTCGAACGTTCTGCTGGCTGGCTTTGCCCTCGTGAAATGAAGAGGCGGGGATGGATCATGCTGCTATTGTGGCGACGACGAGACCTAGACCGCCTCCTCCATCGCTGTCCATTCTGGGGCCCAAGGAGCAGGGCGCCACCGCCGGCGTTCAGGCGCGGTGTTCCGAAGGGAGGAGGAGCAAGTGTGGGGCAGCCAACGGGAGGACGCGGAATCTCACCGCGGAGCTCCCGGATCTGCGCGTAGCCCGATCGTGGGTGCGGGGAAGACCGGGATGCGGGGTAACGAGGCCCGATCGCCTGAAGGTTCGCGGCTCTAGCGGCCCGCCGGCGGACCGCTCTTCCCCAACCGCCCACGCCAGCCAATCTGCGGCGGCCTCGGCCTGGGACCAATGGGAATTTGCTGTGTTCCTCATTGGCCTCGGCTCGTTCTTTGCCCACGTCCTCCAGTGCTCCAGACTGCAAGTCGCAAGCTTCCAGCCCACACTGGAACACAAGTAGCGCATTCAGACATTGCCCGGAGCTATTTGTTTGCACTGTTCAGCCCGCAGCACCAGTAAGCGGCGGCCGCAGCTGCGAAAACGCAAGCAGCTGGTGGCCGTACCCCATTCGCCCGCCAATTTCGCTCTCTCAACTTTTCTAATCCAGGTAGAAGACGATCTCGGATGTCCATCCGGGACGCGTTCAGCTGATGCGCTCACCCCGCGACATCCTCGACCGACTTAGCAGCGCGCGCGCCGTCCTTTTCTCGGTGCTTGTCCCGCCCAGGGCGCGCGGATTGGTCATACTAGGTGTGGCTCGAGGGCGGATTCTCCGTCCGGGGTAACTAGCTATAGACACGCGCAGAAGCCTCGAACTTGGAGCCCATTACGAGGAAGCATCAAATCGGACGCTGATCCCGCCTCGCTGGCTCCTCGGAAAGTAGGACGACGGTACTTATCTGCAGCGCCTGCTTATCGGCTGGTTTTCTCCTTGACTGATAGGAGGTGTACCTACGAACGGTATGAGTGCTCGGTTGCCAGTGCGCCCAGTCAGTGTCTGACAAATCCCGACAGAAACGCGACCCCATGTCCTCTTACGCATCCACGTGCAGAAAGTACGAGACAAAGAGGCAGATGCAGCAAGCGTCGAGGGGCAATTGGCAGTGTCCCGTTCGTCTTCCGCCAACAAAGCACTGAGACGCTTCAACTCGCGGCCCGAGCCGACAGCACTGTTGCCACTGTTCACGCATACCATGTACGTCCTAGCCCCACACGAGATCGATGTACAACGCTAAGCACCCCCGCCCGCCACAGCGCCTCGGACTCCCACAACGCTCGGATCAGGCAGCGGCCAGACGAGCGTGGGCGGAGGGCTTGATGGGAGCCCGCGCGTCCGCGCCCCGGGATAAGTTCCAGTCAGGAAGGCGGACGACGGCGCGGCGGGACGCGCTGGGAGCCTGTGCGGCGTGCGCGCGCGGCCCACGCGGGCTCCCGGTCGTGGCTGCGTGATGCAACCTATGCGACCGCGCGCGGCGACGGGAGCAGATGCTCGTGGGGCGTTCGCTGGTCGACGCGCTCGGCAACTGCCAGTGCGTCGTAGAGGGGCTCACGCTAGTGCAGATTCCGGTCCCGATCCGACTCCCGAGGCGTGCTGGACGACTCGATGCTCAGCGCGCGCAGTTTTCAACGTTCGACGTTCAACTTTGGCGGGCGCGACGCCGCTGTTGCAAAGACTCGAGAAGGCTCCAGTGAACGCGGCGCTCTTCCAACTTTACCACCTGCTTACGCACGTTCGCACCGGGATGCTCGCTGCTCGCCGACCTTGTCGACAAGGATGGCCATCGGAGGACACCGACGCGCCATCAAGATGCTGCCACCTCGCAATCCAGATGGCGTGCCTTGCTATCGCGTCGGATCCCCGTCCCGCCATGCGAGCGCCCGGAGATCTCCAGCGTCGAGTGGGTGCTTACAGGTGCTTACAAGCCCCTCTCTTCGAGGCTTCTCCGACCCCGCGCTCGGCGGGACCGCACTAGCAGAATTCTCGGAGAAAACAGAAGGTTCGCTTATGCAGCACAAGCTGACATGTCAAGGACGTTGGCGAGTTACATATACTAGGTGCGACGCGGAAGCAGATTGTCACCAATGTAGGACATATTGACGGCCACAGGCCCGTGAGCCCGCGGCCCCCTGTCAGACCGTAGTCTTTTCAACACGAAGAAACACATGCGCGCGTGGGGAAAACATACCCAGATGCTCGCCAATAGGTCCGAGGGCCAATGATAGGTCCATTAGCATCTGTGCCTCTCCCCTGCAAGCCAATTTACATCCGCGAGGCACTCGACGCTCGCCCAACTCCCCGGCCATCCATCTATCCGTCCATCGAGCTGACCGAGCCCGCACCTCGCCGCCCATAGTCAGGAGATACCCATTCCCTCAAACATATGAACATCTGTAATGAACTCGGTGAGTGGTCGGTCTCGGACGGCGCGTCAGCGCCACGAAGCTGATGGGAAAAACCAACCACTGCGCCCGTGGCATGCGCTGAGCGCCCTCCCTTGAAGCCCGGCCCGGGGCCGCCCGCCGCTCAGGCCTCTCGTTGCGCGGCGCCGCTGCATCCCCGCAAAGGCGCGTCCGTGCGGTTTGTCGCCGAAACACCGGGGGCACTTCCCTGCTGGGCCGGTGCAAGCCGACGACATGCTCGCGACGTGCGATTGAAGCACAACACCCTGGCAGGGGAGCAGGGGTTCACGTGCGATCTAGCGTAGTAAGTACGGCCGCTACGCGGAGTCCTCGCGGAGGGGTGCTCCGCGGAGATGCTAGAGTCGTGGATTGGCACGTAGGGAGGGAAGAGCTACTGGGTACTTCGAAGACACCGGCACACGCCTGCGATAGTATCCTACCGTACTGCTGCCCAACCTATAATTGAACAATATATGCCGACCTCTCCCACTGCTCGCAGCGAGCTGCGGTACGATCGTGAGCGGGCCGTTACTGGCGGTACGCGCGAAGTCCAGCTCCATGACATTCATACCGATCCATAACGAACCTACCAATCACCGGCCGCGTGCTCCGGCCGCAGGATCACAGTAAGAGACATCTCGCGCGGGCGGCGTGGGTGCGAGCGAAATGAACGGAGCATTCGCCTGGGGGACCCGTCCTTCCTCTTCGAGCGGCCCGGGGGCTCGCGCACTGGCGTGCATGATCGAAGAAGCCCCCGCACCGGATCCGGAGGACATGGATGTCGCGAGGACGACAGGAGAGAGAAGTGCAAGAAGTGGGCGTGAGGCTCCGGGACACGGTATCAGCGATGTCGATGGACATTGGATGGCGGGCTTAAGTGCTGGCGTTAACAGCAGTTGGAGAAGTTCAACAAGGGAGCTTGGATGGATGCGCGCACGGGGTCGGCCGGGCGTATGTGCGATGGCGATCGGGGCGCGGGCGAAGCCTTGTAATTGAAGAAGCCCGCGCGTCGAACGCCCCGCGATATGTTGTGTTAGAGCTTCGAGTCCGACTCGGACGCCGGGAACATAACATATGAACCGCAGCTAAGTACTTATCTGGCGCTCGCCAACATATCTCCCATCTGACCACAACCCGAGCCCTCAGAGACGGACATAAGCAGTACGCACTGTTGACACAGTGGACGTCTGAACGGAGGGGAAGATGCGGGGTAACCAATCTGCACCTGTAATGATTAGCTTTCGCCGCCGCACATTCGCTCCAATCCGGGGTCGTCCAGGGCCTCCAGGGGTCTCCGCGGGACGTGGTCCTCTCCACGGCGTGTCCCCGCGTCGCATCGAACCCGCCAACGCGCGACATTGAACCACCCCGGGCAGATCGCGGCTCGCGCGCGTGGCGTCTCCCACACCGGGGCTCGCGCGCCCCGAGGACGCGCGAGAAGCCGGCGTCTGCCACAGTGCCAGGGCCCCTTGCCGATACCCCACGCCGGCTCGGGGGGCTGCAAACCTTCAGCTACGACTTCGTCAGGCCGCAGGAAGCAGAAGCTCTATGAACCCGGCCGTGTCGCGCAGGGCCCTGGGACTCCATTAAGCCCGTCTGCCTTCTCGCGCGCCTGTGCCGCGTGTGCCCAGAGATGTCAAGTCGGTGTTGAGGCCCTCCGGACCGTGGTTTGCCCGGCGTGCGCCGCGAACGCGGATGTCGAGAGTGCAAGCCCGGATTGCATGTGCGGTGAGAGAGAGGGGCTTGTGCCGAGCCCTGTAATAGCTGCTGAGGGCTGAAGGCTGCTACAGGAGCCTATAGGCCATGGAGGAGCTCATCATGATCAATAATCACGGCGACGCGTCTCAGAGACGAGAGATTGAATGAAGCAGCTCAGAGTTTGATAGCACTGCGCGCGGCGCGTCTGTCGCCTGGCAGGTGCTACGCACGCACAGTACAGTAAGTAAACTTTGAAGCAGCAGACTTAATGAACGGACCTCGAGGCGGTGTGCGTCATCTCGGTGTGTCGCCGCGGGCGTACGGGTGCATGTGCGCATGACGTCGGAATCAGTCGCGGGGCTTACTGCGGCCCCGCACGGCAAGGCTGCTTGGATGAGAGTCGGACGTCGAGGGAGCAGAGATAGAGACAGGGGCCAGGAAGGCACAGGACCCGCGGACGGCTCGGGCGCGGAGTCTGGGAGAGCATACCTCCACACAGGAGAAGTTGAGCGGACCCGGGGCAGGGTGGGCTGCCCTGGCCAGGGCAGCTTCTCAGCGAGATCCACGCATCGACATCCGGGCGGACGTCTCTGCTGCAGTCCGCGCCGTCCGATGGGGATCCGTGGTGTCCGTTGGTCACGATGCTGTGCTGGAGATGGAGGCTCGTGAATGCGCGACACGAACGACGACGGGCTACGGACTGTCGCGTGCATCAAAACATCATCAATGCATTCAATCAATGCCCCGTGGGGCCCTGGCGGGCTATGCGCATCGCTGTATGTGGGAGCAGTACGAGGAGATGTCTGGAGATGTGGCCACGGATTGGTCACTGGGGCTGCGGGGAGGAGACGGCGTCGCGGGCGGACATGACAGAGCGCTGCTCTGCCCGCGCACACCTGGTGCACCTCTCCCGTTCGCAGGCACGGTCAACGTCCGACAGGATGACGCAAGCTGCGTGATGCAAGGCCGCGATGTGAGCCTGAGCGAGCAGGATAAGTCCCAGAACGGACTTACCAGAGGCATGCCCACATCGGGCGAAACGGCTCCCATCCGCGTCGCTGCGAACGCAACTTCTAGTACATACTGGCTGCAATGGGCCGTCCCCGCCCCTCGCGCGCGAGTATGTACTACTAGTTGCGAGCGGACGATTGGCTGCGAGCGCCCCTGGGAACTGACATGTCGGGAGCGCGAACGCACCCGGTAAGCGTGGTTCGCTCTCAGCGCACCGGCCGTCGCACGCACCAATCGCGCGCGAGCACGGTCCCGGGGCTCAGCCAGAGCCCGGGCCCGCCGTGCAGCGCACGCGAGCAAAAGGCGATAGCTTGGCCGCATGAGAGTTCGACAGATACGTCGCGCGTGCGCAGAGGCCTCGCCCGAACGGAGGCATGCGGGCGACCGGAGAGGGTGGGTAAAGGGGTGCCACGCTCCGCCGCGTGGCGCCCGAAAGCAGTAAGACGCATGCGTCGCTCTTTTCATGTTCTTGAGAACGCGAGCCTGGGCGGAGCCTATCAGCACCATCGACGCTCACGCAGCGGAAGTTGTCTGGACATCGAAGAGAAGGGGTGAATGAGCCAATGCCATTCCATGAGGTTAGAACACCGAAAGAAGATCGCTACTATATAGTATTGACGATCGACAGAGCACGGGGTGCGGGGGATCGTCGAGGCCGTTGGGGCGGGATCAGAAATGAGGAGGGGCAGACACTATGACCTAGCCCACACTCACAGCTCGCGTCCGAAGGCGGGCAATAGAGAACTCTGTCCGTGACCGATCAAAAGAAAGAGTCGATCCGAAGAGACTGTCAGCATGGAGAGAATGAGGCAACCCGACCTCTAAGAACGCGGCTGCTCGTCCTCGTGGCCTGTAGAAGTCGCAGCAACCTACGTCACCAATACCATGCAATGTAGACATGAGCGGAACAGGGCCATCCCCAAGCATCTGGCCCCCGAGGGCCCAGAACGCCAGTGCTCCCGTTCCGCTGTAGCCAACCCTCCGTCCGTTTGTCCGTCCCGCCAACCGGAACGCAGTGGAACTCCGACTCGAAGCCCACTGCGAACTCGGCTCGAAGTCTTCCTCGCGCAGGGTTGGGGAGTCGATTAGAACGCCGAGAGGGGCAGGTGAGTTGCCGGTGTGTCCTCGTCGGAGGCCGGAATATGATGGTAGATCTGTACAAATATTTCTGGGCTTAGGAGCACAGCGGTTTTCTTGAGGTTTGTCTTCCACAGAGGAGAGTCCGTTGAAGACACTCCCTGTTGGTACGGTCGAACCTTACGTGAAGGCGAATGATACTCAACTGAGCACTGATCGCGTCTGACTGAGCACTGATGGCGCCCAACTGAGCACTGATGGCGCCCAACTGAGCACTGATGGCGCCCAACTGAGCACTGATGGCGCCCAACTGAGCACTGATGGCGCCCAACTGAGCACTCCTGGTGCCCAACTGAGTACCCGCATGCATCATGCACTTGTAGCCCCACAACTTACAGCAGTGTTCTAACTACACTACTACTTAGCTACTATGGTCTACGTAGCACACCACAATTCCCCTCCAGCCAGATAAGCGCCCCGTAACCATCGCAATCAGAGACCCACTAGTGACGGCTGAGGTGCAGCAGGGTCCAATCTCGTTTGACCTCTTGAGCGAGCAGCTCGTGCTTGATGAAGACGTTGTACGTCCTTCAGATAGTCGGTTATGTCTTACCATTTGTTGATGCTTTTTGGCAGATCACCAGCATTAAAAAGTGGGTGGTGAGGGACTGGCGCTTACCTTACCTTTTTCAGACCAGGAACGCCCGGCCGCGGTCGTAGCCGTACGATCTCTGCGGAGTCTCCGACGTGGCACCGTTCCTGGTCCTCAAGTATTGTCGGCTTGTAGGCTCTCGTCCGACTCGGGTTTCGTTCATGTAGTATGGTCATTTGTAGTTCGTTCTATATTCTATAGCGTGGCTAGATTGTTCCTGGGCCTTCCGTGAGCCTCGGAAGGCCCCCTGTCTCTATGTGTACTTATAGTAGCAGCTGGCAGAGCGTGGATCCCCAGTCTTCGGATACGAGGCTTTTACCGACTCTCTCCTCTGTCTGACGACTCTTCGTGTTTTTCTGACGCTCTCGACTCTCTCCGCTAAGCTCAACGCTTACGCGACCTCCTCAAAGCGCCGGTTTCCTCACAGTGGGTCAGCTCGAGAGTTGCATCATGATGAGGACTGACGCGCCAGACTAGCCTTGAATATACCTGGGATACAGTGTGTGCGTCTCTGCAGATGCGGACATTGCATTTATATATAGCCCCAGTGTCTTCCTTGAGGGGTCTAGTGGGACGTACCTGACGGTTGACCAGATAGGGCAACTAGAGCATGGCCATGCAGCCTGACGCTCTATAGTGTCAGGATTATATGTTCTAGAAATTCAGTGAGTCTACTGCCGTACAAATAGCTAAGGCCCTTAGCCAGTAATCTACTAAGTCATCAGCATGTACATGGCCGTCATAGGGAAAGGGAGGGAGATGATGCTGCAAGTAATCATGAAGGGTGAGTGAATGGTTAGAGTCTACGTCAGGAGTCTCCAGGGGCACCTCATTCATGCGACTGGGATCTGGTGGGCCTGATCTTCCCACCCAAGAGCTCGTACCCTCCTCAGGGGAGTTACAAGTTGCATGATGGCGCCGAACATGATCATCCTGTAGTGCTTCCCAGTCCACCCCATAAACCTCCAACTCGTCTTCAGGGATAGATTCCTCTACAGGCAGGTCACCTCTTACACCACAAACCAACATGTCGAATCCAAACATATCAGCAGGACTGCGAGTGGGCGCATTACGAAAGGCGATCTTGTGCTGATTCCAAGCCTCAGTAAAGAAATTGAGGTCGAAGTTGACGAAGTCAAGGAATAGATGATGTAGAAGCCACATATGGTAGGGGTTGTTGATGTCGAGGCCTGAATGCATCTCCAAGTGACGGAAAAAGTCTGCCCATTTTGAGCCCACTTGCGCAGTGACGTCAACCCAGAGACGTTCAATGCGAATGTTGTGTACACTGCTACAAGCATTTTCTCGGAGTCAATACTTGCACCAATTTTGTCGAATGTATATGCTGACCCAGGGCCAGACAAACACTCACCGTCCCCAGATATAAGAACCACGCCCTGAACCCCTATACACCTCCATATACTCCGCAACCCGCAGATTCTCCACGCCGTGGTCCCCGCGAACACGCGAAGGCACGCCATATCTAGCCACGGCATGTTGAAAGACGTTGAGCACAGTGTCGGCACGATTGTTGTCACTCGCCCGTAGCCCAACTATCAGCCGAGAATACCCATCTATGAAACCATGGATGACAAGACCCCAGCGAATCAAGCCTAATTTGACATAATGAGGACAGTGCTCATGAAGTGAACACAAACACTTGCCATGTTGACCATCATGATGCCACAACCAATTAGGCCCTGGCACCACGTATTCTCGACGACGGATTCGAATTCGTTCAAATACCCGGCGGACAGGATCAATTCGGAGTAGCGACTGGCGTATTTGCTCACGAGGAATGCGGTATCCCAGAGCTCGAAGCATGCCATTAAGCATGGAAATTCCTGCTCGTGGATAGTGGGAGCGAAGTATAAGGAGGAGTTCGTCCAGGCGGTCGTGAGGAAGAGTGGTTGAGGTAAAGGCACCGGAGGTAGAAGCTGAGCTGTTATCATCTATGCTAGCAGCTGGAATCTCCACAGGAAGTGAAGAGGGAAGTGGAAAAGAGGGCTCAAGGAGGTCGTCAATATGGTGAGTTTCTGGGGCATCTGAGGGAAGAGTGTCATGTGGCTGGGCTGGCTGGAAGTCTGACTCGAGGTTGCTATCAACATCCTCTCCGTCATGGGACTCCTCACCATCACTACCGTTAGGTGATGTTAGGATACCATAGTCATGAAGGCATCGTCTGACAGTGTGCCGATGAACACCGAGAAAGCGTGCAATGCCTGAGATCGTCCGCTGAGTATATGCCCAGGCCAAAAAATCTGGATCTATAAGAAGCCTTGGACGCCCCCTGTACCCAGTTGGAGTCTCTGCGGTGACAACGTTTGGATGGCCATGATGGGACTCCCTTAACATCTCCTCTAGCTGGTGGCGGAGATCATTAAGCATTGCTGCCAAGTTCACCCGAATAAGGGAACATTCATCTTCAGTGAAAATGCCAGAGTACTAGATGTACCTGTTAGTGACATTAATGTTGATACTCAGACTATTCATGCTCACCTGGATTACTATGTCTTCGTATAAACGAATACGATCGATAAGCCTTTGGAGGACAATGGTATCCGCCCTGCCAGGAACAGCTTGAAGGACAGCCTGCTCGATTGACCGATATTGTATGCGAAATTCTTGTAAAAGGAGGCCATGGTCCATGATGAAGAGCAATCAATAGTGGCAGTTGTAGGCTTAGACAAAGATGTTCAACACCCGGGCACTACTCCGCCGATTGAGCATCGCCAGAACCCCTAACCCTAATCTGTGAGTAGTCCCGTGATGGTAGGGCGTTTATTTAGTGGGAGTAGTATAGAGTAACCCTCCACTTAGGACTGTTTCCAATCGTGAACATGTCCAACAACAGTGGCAACAATCAAGGCCACAGTGCCCACACTCTACATCATACAACTTGTAAGTGTTTATTTTCAACGCTTGTGTATAACGACTGAAGACACGTATACAGGCGCTTCAGGTAGTTCCTTATCGGTATTCCGCTCTGCAGGAGTTACTACAGGCAGGAGCAACAACTCTATTGGTAAATGTATCCATAAAACACACTCTCTTGTGCTAAACACATTCCCCATTCTAGCGTCTATAGCACACAATCTAGGCCATGCTCGATCTGAGAACGTACCAAACGTCCCTGCTAGTAGTGCCGCCCTTGTCCCAGAAGCGTCCTGCACAGTTGTGATTGGGGGTATCTATTCACCTCTGAGTGACGCACAGGTTTTAACTCTCCAGGGCCTACACGTACCTCTTGAGGTCATTCTCCATAATGGCCAACACATCCACGCAAGTCGCCTCGACAATTTGCTGCATGCTATTCTTCCGAGGCTTTCTAATTCCTTGAACATTGTCGCATCCCTTTCATTCTTGGCTCATTCAGATGTTTTGAATGCCAGTATCTCCTTCGCTTCATCACGCACCATCCCTCAATGCAGCCAGGATTATCGTGCGTCTACAACGGGCTTTCGACACATCTCGCTCCCATCCTTACAGCAGAACGCCCCCACTACATTGAACTTCTGCAACTTCCTTCTACCAATCGACCCAGAGCATGAAGACAATGCTCTAGTATGCCGCTTAGGGTTGTCGTTAGGACTAGAGTATTCTCACCACTTTGTGCTGTTTCTGGAAGAGTTTGATAGCAGCGTGCGCCAACAAGCACCAGTACGTTGCATTCATTTCGACTTCTATATTATCAGAAGCTCAGAGCAACAAATAGGTGTCCTCTATAGCAGGATCAGAACCTCGAAACATGTTGAGTGACACTATAGATGAGGAGCTCCAGGTTGCAACAGTACGTTGCAATCTAGAGATTTTTACTGTATACAAGGGCCGAGAGCACTGACCGCTGTGTTACTAGCATTCAGCGACTCAGGGGAGTGAAGAGCCAGATACCACCTTGCGTGCAATTGTCAAACTTCAAACGGGACTTTCTGAAGATTACTTGGAGAAGGCAACATATTTCTCATTTCAAGGACAAAGCGGAACATTTACAAAGCTACTCGTGCAATACCATGCAATGGCGGAGATTCTTCGCCGCTGGGATTTCTCTACTCCAGCCGCCGGCGAATACAATGTATCCAATGATCACTCACAGCACACTCGCATCCATCTACTTTCAGAGTTTGGATGGTCTGCAGGTACATTCGATAAACATCGAAAGATGTTCGATCGTATTCGTGCCATCGCGCTGGGGCGTTGGCGTGCAGCAGGAGGGCACCACAGTCCAGGTAGGTTATTAGTTCTATGACTTCTTCAGCTAGCTCATCTAATAATATCTAGGAGACATTTGGTATCCGAGGTGGAGGACGTTGCAGTACCTATGGGGACCTAATGGACCTCTCATTAGCGGTGCCCTACCATCCAACATAACTTCAAATCCCTCGGAGAGGCTGGCCGCTACTCTTTCTCTTCGTCAGGTTGTTGGATGGTTGAAGGAGTTAGAACACAGGTATGCTTGGTAGAATCTGCTGCATAATTCACTGAGGCGAAACAAACTGCAGGGTCAAAGTCGCTACCTACTAGTCTGGCACGCTGCTCATTGCTCTCTATTTACTACAACTTGCGCTCGCTTGCTGCCTAGCCTGTCTCTTATATACTTGCAGTTTATTGCAGTTTTTCTGGAGTGGAGTATTGCGCTGGCAGTTGTGGCACATCCAGCTAGGCGAGCCTCTAGGTTTCTGCTTCGATGGCCCCCTTCCAGCCCGGTGCGTTCACCTCTCCTCACCACGACTGCATCGTGGTGAGCGCGCGCCGTGAACGTTTGAACCGTCGCAGAAGCATTCCTCACCAGCTCACGTTCTCCCTATCGCTCAACGCGCCGCGACGATGGCCTCTCCTCCTCTCTTTCTCCTCCGCTGCTCCCGCCTCGCCGATACTCCTGCACACGCCCCCTTCCGTGACGGATCTTGAGAAGCCAGCGACGCGTTCAGACCCTTCTCCCGCGATCTCCACCTTGCCATGTCCCATGGCCGTGCACTCTGGAGCCGCACCGCCGTACCCCGCATCTTCACTCGCACCTCTCCGGACTCAGGCAAGCCCAAAGAGCGCTTCCTCATTCTCAACGATAAGCCCACCAGCGGCCTGCCGATTGGCGCACAGGTGAGCACTTTTCCTTCCCGCTCTCCGGCCACTCGCCGTAACACTCATCCACCCATTCACGTTCTGCACGGGTGTAGTACTGGGACAGGGATGAGAAGCTCAAGTTCATGGACCGGCATGCGATCGACGTCTCCGTGGTGAGGTATGTCGCGCAGCACCTGCCTCCTCTCTCCCAGCGATTGCTGCAGCAGCCCCCCCGTGAGCTGACCACGCCCCAACCCTCCCTCCCCTTTCCCTCACTCCTCCTCTTTCCCCGTCTACATTTTCAGCTCCACGAATCCATGGCTGGACTTCCTTCCTGCTTCGACCGCGCACGAGCTCACAGGAGAGCTCAATCGCGACCTCGAGGACTGTTGTGCGACCGGCCCAGCCCTCTCCACCCCCACCTCGGGCTTGAAGCGGCTGTATGGCTTCAGCCTGCTCCCGCTCATCCCTGGGTCAACCGCAGATGCGCTCGTCGCCGCCGTCGAGCGGGTCGCGGGCCTCCCGCACCTCCGGGGCATTATCATGGGCACGCGCGGGCTCGGGAAGGGCTTGGACAATGACGCACTCGAGCCCGCCTGGGCTGCAATCGAGAAGGCAGGGCTCGTTGTCTTCTTACATCCCCACTATGGTGTTGACAAAAATGCGTGGGGAGAGTGGGAGAACGGGCACGTCTTGCCTCTCGCGCTCGGCTTTCCATTCGAGACTACGATTGTGAGTCTCTTTGTTTCATTCAACTCCTCTACAAATCACCACCGATGCTGACATATTCCCCCCAACCACAGGCAACCACCTGCCTGATCCTCTCAGGCGTGCTCGACCGATACACCCAAGCTCCGGCTCCTGCTCGCGCACTCGGGCGGCACCCTCCCGCAGCTCTCCTCGCACCTCGCTTCGTGCATCGCGCATGACCCTGTGGCCGCATCGCGTCTCGCGCACGACGCGCGTTTCTACTTTGGCCGCCTCTTCTTCGATGCCGTCGCGTACGGCCCCAAGGAGCTCGGCTTCGTCGCGGACGCCGTTGGGCGCGCCCCGCGTTATGCCTCACCTGGAGCCGCCATGGCGAAAGGTGTAGGGAAGGGGACCGAGGAGAGGAGGAAGGGCACAGAGCGGATGTTGTTCGGCATGGACCACCCGTTCTTCTCCCCGTTGAGCGAGACGGACAAGTGGCGTAGCGTGGTGGAGAACTTGGAGGCTATCGATGCTGTGGACGGGTGGGGAGAGACTGAGAAGGACGCAGTGAGGGGCGGAAACGCGCTCACACTATTCGGCTTGGGTTCGTCTTCGTGAAAATCATTAACTCCGGCGGTACGACAGGGAAAGCAAATGTTTTGAATCAGGGCTACAAAGTAGTGTAGAGTATACATCTTGTTGTTCTTCCTATCGTACGCATTTAACCCTCCCTAAGGTCCATACGTTGTTTACGTCTACGTAGCCTCGGCATTCCACACGCACGCTTGTGTCTCATCTAGTTCTTCGGTTTTTGGATCTTGAGACTGAAATCTATGTGCTGTACAGACTGGTGTACCGCGCTTGTGCTCAATATGTCAATCTCTGCCATCACACTCCTGCGTCAGCCACCATGCTCTGAAGTGCACACGAGCATAAAACACAAGGATAGCCACTCACCAGCCACTGCCCTCTCATGCAAGTTCTCCTCGGTGATATTCCCGCTGCTCTCGAACAAAAATTTTCTCTTTCCCGCCCACTTCTCGCGCAAGCGGCGCGCGATGTCGACGAGCGCCGCGCCTTCCATGTTGTCGAGCATGATCACGTCCGCGCCCGCAGCGATCGCCTCATCCGCCTCCGTCTCGGACTGCACTTCTACCTCGAGCAAGAGGCTGAACCCGCCGACCTTACGCGCCTGCTGGATCGCAGCTGTGATCGAGCCTGGGGGACGAGAAGGAAGGCGGGCGCGGAAGGGCAGAAGGACGCGGAAGAATGGCGCCGTGGTGAGAAGGCCGAAGGGGCGAAGTCGTCGCGGCCGTGAATCATTGAAGGTTTTGAAAGAACCGGCATGGTCCAGCCGCACATCGTAGTCAAACGTCATACGATCGACGTAGGTCCAAGGTTTGAGGGAATGTCCGACACAAACGGTTAGCGCGCCCATAGTCACCTCCAACCTCGGTCCGAGGCGGAGGAAGAAAGGAAGGGGGGCGCACCAGAGGATCAGATGTGGTTATCCTTGAGCATGATCATGCTCGGGAGGTCGTGCCTGTGCGGGTCGATTCCCCCGACGAGCATACCGTATTTCTCCACGAGTCGAAACCCGGGCGTCGTCTTGCTCGTACCCGCGATGATGCCCTGGAAACCGCACGCCCGCGCGATGTCCTTCACCCACTTCGACCTGCGCCCCACCGCTCCGTGATGCCGTCGTAGAACCGCTCTTCTGCCGAGGTTCGGGTGGGGGCGTTGGACAGAGAACGTGGGTGTGGAAGCGAAGAAGTGGCAGGAGGCTGAAAGATGGTCGATGGTCTTGCTGCACGAGCCGTGGATGTGCGTTGAGACGCAGGGCTATCGCTGGTATTCACGACGCCCCGGACGACAACGAGTGGCCCGGGAGGCTGGAGGTCACTGGGGATCCACGCCGGGAGTCAAGGCAGCGTCGCTCGAAGTTTTCGTCGGCACAAGGGGAAATGGGAAGTTGTGGTGACGGCGATGGGGGCGTTTGAGAATGCGACGGCTGCGAGGGTAGAGGGACTTACGGAAGGTTGACAGCCTCGTCGAGGAACGCTAGCGTTTGCGGGGGGAGGGCGACGGCTGAGAGTCCGTCGGACGGCGTGCTTGATGCCGTCGGCCTTCATCTGCGCCGCTGTGGCATCCGTGGGCGGGCGCGCGTAGCGGAAGGCGACGTATGCCTTGCACGGCGCCGTCGCGGGCTGTATTTCGTCATGCAGCGCTCGGGCGGCAGTGCGGGATCAGGGAGGGCGTCGGTGGGGGTGGCAGCGCGGGCGAGGACGATAGCGCGGGCGAGGACGATAGCGCGGGCGAGGACGACGGCACGGGTGCGGGTATGGACGAGGACGAGTGTGCGAGTGTGGGCGAGGGGTGCGGGTGCGAGAGAAGATGAGGACCAGAGGGCAGGCGTGGGCGAAGAGGAGGACGAGGATGCCGAGGGTGCGGGCGCGGGCGTGAACGACGGCGCAGTCGACGACGCGGGTGCTGGTGCGGACGAGGACGAGGGTGCGGGCGAAAACGAGGAAGAGAGCACGGGCAAGGGTGAGGGCGGAGAGGATGAGGACAATGGGCGGTGGACACTGGAAAAGACCGGCGCGGCGGTATTTGGCGCCCACGCGACTACAGACGCCTGCGGCCTATAAACGGCTGCAATGCTCACGAAAGCGCTTTTCTTCAGTCCACCAACGTCCCAGAGGACCACTCGACTGGCCGCCAGGCCGGTTGAGGAGTGACTGGCCACCTGGCCGGTCGAGGGATGCACTGGAGCTTGGCCAGCTTCGGTGCATTGGGCAGGGTAGTCGAGTCTGACTCGACTAGTAGTGCAACCGTTGCATTTAATCCCCCCTGCCCCACCTCAGGCTCACGGTACCCTCTGGGACAGTGGTGGCCAGTCAGCTGCTTGAACATCGCCATGAATAGGTATGTGCCCAATACTTCTCAATCTTCCTTCTACACACTGATTAGTTATGAGCAGGTATGTATATAACTAGTGGTACTGGTTTACCTGCCGCCCGCCTCATCCTTCGTCCTCCCCACCAGCTCGTTCGTGACCCACCCGCTTGCAAGTCCCGCGACCCGCCCGCCCGCATTGCGCAAGTCCTGCGATCCGCCCGTTGCTCGTTCCGCCGCCTCGTACGCCCTGCTCCCTATTCGTACGTCCCGCAACCTGCCTCTCTCGTCCGGCCACCGGCCACGTCACAAGCGTCGCCCCCTTGCTTGTCCTGGCCTTCGTACGTTGATCATCCCACTCGTTCGTACGTCCTATGATCCACCTCGCTTGTCCAGCTGTGGCTTCCACATTGCGCGTCCTGCCTCGCCCCAACATCCCGCTGTCTGGAGCGCTGCCTGTCCCATCACCTGGTGCGCTGTGTTTCTGCCCATCGTACGTCCCTTGTCCCGTGTTGTCCTGCGTCCCGCCCCGCTGAAAGAATCCTCCCCCCGCCCCTGCGCTCTCCTGTGTCCTACCCCGTTGCATCTTGCATGCCCCACCACCTCCGGGCATGTCCTGGGTCCTGCCGCATAGCATTGCAAGTCTTGCCGTGTCCTGCGTGCAGCTACGCCCGCATCCTGTGATGACGCATGTCCCACTTGTACGTTCTCTCTGTTTGCTCTTCGTTTCACGCTGATGTGAGCAACATATACAGTTACATTCATATTCTATTTGGCTCTTCATTATAGTTGGGTGTATGTACTTTCCAGGCAACCCCAGCATTCTGAGGGTGCTCTGGGCCCAGGAGCACCCCTAGCATGCTGGGGTTGCCCTTGGATTTAGAATACTTGTCACATATTCATTGTTACAGTATAATTTAGTTGGATGCTTGATGAACTTTGTGGGGCAGTATGCGTTCGACGGGCGCTTATTTTTGCGATGAGACGTCCACATGGTGGGCATGTGTTACCAATGAGGCTCGTTCTGGCTTGCTGGCAGCGTGAGTATCTGCACCTCAGTCTCTTGCTGCCACTACCTTTCTAGCCCAACTTGATTTGCAATGCCAACACCTGGTATCAAGGGCGGTGGTACTAGACGGCCTCGAAAGACAAAACAGGGAACGTCTGCAGCAGCTAGTAGGTCAGCTGGCCAAAGGGCGAAGGTGAGTGTTTATACATGACGCTAGGCAAAGCAACCGTACTTACAATACAACAGAATTCTGTCTTAGGCAGTGGATCTCCACGAAAAGGGGGGGCCAACAGCAGCCACGTCAGTGCTACAGAGAGCCCAGGGACTGGTGAGCACTAAGCAACTGCACATCTCAATACACTGACCATTGATCACACATGTAGAACGCTTTGATGTGCACACACAATCAGCAGGTCCTAGTGAAGAGCAGGGTCATAAACGATTCATTCCACCAAAGCTTGGGGTGAGTGCATGTTCAATCTTGCTTACGTGCCTCTGACATTAATGAGAGCACAGCGAATTCCTAAGGCGTTCAACGTCCCTAGCACTGGAGGGGGCCCAGTCTTACAGAAGAAGCCGGCTGCCGTACGTGGAGCAAAGGCCCTAGAAAAGGCAGCAACAGCCCGTGGCAAGCGGATCGGGGAGTGGGCAGCTAAGCATGCACAGATTTTCAGGATCGACGAGAGTCTTGAAGAGCTCAGAAAACAGCCGAAAAACCAACAAAAATTCCTCAATCGTCTCCGGAAGTATTGTGACGACGAGCTGTCAAAGGTTCCCATCATTGCACGCACGACGGTTTATGAGGACCGCAATGGAGAACGTATCCTCATATACTTGGGACGTCATTTGATAGATGTAAGACTTCTTTTTATTCTAGCTACGAACGGTCTAAATTTCTAACCATGTTCGCATTACAGCCAAAGTGTACCGCCCCACCATTACCACGTCCACTTGCAGAGCAGTATACAGGTGCTACAATGGACGAGCTCACCTCCTCAGCTAACCAACTCGGATTTCAGATCAGTTACGATGGTGTTCCGGTGCGTGCCATCTTAGACATTTGTTCAGCCTTGAAAACTAATTTATACCGATGTATTGCCAGAACGGCATGGCCATGGGCTATCTGCGTAGTACACAGGACCTGGTGTCGGTGATCCCTCCAGGACTTTGCTGGGATGTGCGACACCAGGGACTAGTCACCACCCACCAGGACATGGTCATGCGTTACGGCAAGTCATTCCTGACGACCGTTGAAGGCAATACTCTTTCATTGGAAGAGTGTCCCGATGATAAAGATGACGACGACGAACCTCAGTACACACACCACAACCCAGACGAGGAGGAGGAGAGTGATAGTTGGCAGGAGGACGATGCCTGGGAGGGTGAGAGTGAGGTGGATAGTGAGGACCCTGGTGAGGTTGTGGCAGACATGAACACGATCAGCGAGCGAACCGGCGTCCTTCACTTGACACAGGGAGTTATGATGACCGGCCATCCATACGGCGTAAGCTTTTCCCTTAGGCTTTCTTTAGCTTATAAGCTACTGAAACTCTTCTGTTAGCCCTTGAAAGTGGGGTCCAAGATCTACCGCAAGGGCCCGCGCGTCAAGTTTCATGCCGCAAAGACATGGTATAAAAACACACGCCAGGTGGCATGCTACTTAGGAGCACTCTTCAAAGCCCTCTTCCCCACATACTACGACGAGTACAAGCAGGCGTTCGAGGCCGGGCGGTGGATTAGACAGGACCCTGGGCCATGGCTGATGCGTGCGGTCGTCTGGAAGATGGACGTCCTAATGCACCATGACCGGAGGGATGGAGGCCCAACTGTGACTTTTCCTGTAGGATTTTACTCAGGAGGTCATATGGAAGTTCCCACTTTGAAGGCACGGTTCCAGTGAGTGGTTGTGTTGTATGGATTCTGCTTTATGGATACTGAGATTCTATTGAGCTATGGCCCAGGAGATGTGATCATCTCCTTTGCTGATCAGCTTGCACACCGCGTATCTCGTTGGACTCCGGAGCCCAGCAAAGTCAAATGTGACGACACTGATGAAACACCTGCTCAGCTCACTCCAGGTAGAGTTGGGAGTGTATTTTACACTCATAAGAACGTTCTCGAGTACCTCAAGGACAAGAAACCTGATTGGTTCATTCAAACCCTTCGCCGACGTGAGGAGAGGAAACGCCCGAGAATGGGGAAGTAGATTGAACGAATTTATCTAGGGTATTACAACATCTTTCAGACAGCTCCTGTTCTTCTGGTGCATGTTGTTGTTGGCGGCCAAAGTCGTTGATGCAAAGACGTCGGTGTGACTCACAAACTTGTCCAAGGCGTTGGTGTGCTAAGCGGGTTCAATGCGAGCGATGACTCATAGTCTAAGGTAGCTGGAAAACGAGCGACTAAGCATAGAGACAGACAGCATATAGCCATGATTATGAATAGTGTAAGGTAGTTGGGAAACGAGTGACCAAGTGCATATGGTACCATGTAATAGAACGAATGAGCGACACCGCTATTAGAGCGTGCTATGTCCTCCTGCAGCGTTCAAAGTTTCCTTCAAGAACCATGCGTCAATGTGGTCCCGGTGCGACTCTCCATCTGGCACACTGGCAATTAAAGCAACAAGATAGTCAAACGGAATATAAACCTCCCGATAGCATGTCTGAATGGAAAAATTTCCTTTACAGAACATGCTGACCCTGGTGGTGTTTATATGCCTGTTGGCGTCTTCGGCGGTCAAGAACTTCACCTGGTGCAAGGGACTCATAGTCAGCAATGTTAATAAATGTCCGCATAAACACAAGAAGTCACCTCTATCTTGTCGAGTTCGCCAAGGGACATGGTGCCACAGGAAGCCCAGGCAAACATACGAGCGCGGAAGCCGTCCTCATCGATCTTCTCAAGCTGAGGCAACACCTTAGGAGCTAAATAGGGGCGCGCTTCCTCAAGGATGTTTGCGATCGGAACACCTTTTCCCTGAAGAAAGTCGCGAAGGTACTGCGCAGGGCAAGCCTGTTCAACACCCAGTGCCTGAGCAAAGGTGGTACGGAGCTGGGGAGACGGCTCGGCAATATCCAAGTGTTGCTCTAGTTTCTTGTAAGTCGTAACCTCTGCGCTCCAGATGAGGCTCCAAAACATCTCAGGACCCCCTGCAAAGAGCTTTGGTATCTGGAAAGGCAGATTAGTGTTAGAGATATCCCTCATAATATCTGAATGCATACCTCGTGGAAGGAAAACCCATTCGGACATGGAAGACCGAAACCCCATCGAAAAGCTTGAATTTCCGGATGTTCCGAGGGTTCGCTGCCTATTGTTGCTGCATATAGAATCGATGCGGCCAGCGCGTCATGAGACTGCTTATCACGAGCGCGGAACACTGAAATCTAAAGTCCTAGGTCAGCTTTCATCGGCTTATGACGAACACATATACAACGTACCGGTCGATCATGATACGTCGCAAAATGAGTGGCAAACTGAGAGATGTCCCCCTCAGGACCTTTCTCAATCCACTCATCAAGGAGCTGCCTCAGCTCTGGGTGCCACTCTCGGATCAGACTTGGGTGAAGGGAATGCAGGTTGCACTGATAAATGAGGAATTGAAGGACAACAGGATCAAGGGGCAGAGGCGGTATCTCATGAATGAGGAGCAACGCAGCAAGAGCACCGAGGACTTGGAGGCTCAATAGTCGCTCAGAGGGAATAGATGCGATCGAATGGACCGAATAAGCCGTGGAAATTGTGCAGCGTTGGTCGGCACGAGGGGTAAAAAAGGTGCCCCCTTGCTCAACGAACTTCTTCCACAAGCCTTGCACTGCTTCGACCTCTATACCTCTGCCTAGAGATAGAATGGTCTCTCCATTTTCAGCACGGCTAGCATCATATGCGGTATTAGATTTATGCCAACTTTTTGACGGAATGCACAACTCACATGTAGAATTCCCGGTCGTGATGTAAGAGTTGAGAGAAATCACCAGACGTGCAGCACTGCTTAATGAGGGCCTCTAGAGCGTCGACAACACCTTCAATTGTTGGCCCCCCAGACACCTGAAGGCGGTTGGGATGAACGATGCGTGGAAGTGGGAGGATACGGTAGCCAAGATCGTCCGTGTACGACCAAGCCAACCGGAATATCTTCTCCGAAAATTTCTCGAACTTGATTGGCCCGGATGACTCCCAATCGGGGTGGGGAGGAGGTGCGTTCCATACATGATGCGGTGGCCAGATCGGAGATGGAAGGCTATGGAAAACCATTTGAGTGGACGTGCGTGCAAGGGGACGGTAGTTACTCCTAAATAAGCGAGAGCCAGACGCTGTGGCTGAAGATCTGGACTGGCGGGTAGAGGCATTTTGCTGGTCTAATGAACGCTCCACATGAAAGTCGTCATCGTCGTCGTCGTCGATGTCGATAACAGAGTCGGGGGTGATAGCTTCGGGCGTGGAAGCGGCGGCATTGGCAGCAGTACTGAGGAAGCCATCCGAATCTTGAGAGGTGTTCATGCTGAAGTCCTCGTCTGACTCAGACTCTTCACCACCAGATGTTTCCGGGCTTTCAATGACTTGCAAAGGATCGTCAGTGGGTAAAGAACCAAAAAAACGTGTCGTAAGGCATGTTGGCCCATGGAGGCGTCCGGCATTGTCTTGAAATGTTGGGTTAACACGACAACCTAGGGTAGAATCTGGATGAGCCACTTATACTACAATGTCGCAAATGAAATAACGTGCCAAAAAAGATAGTCAGGCGGTCATCATCTTCATGATATGTCACACCCTCGACCACGTATCGCTTGTTGAGAGTATGGCGGCCAGAAGTCGTTGTAGTAATTTGCTCCAATGTCGTCGTTGCAGGAAGGGTACTGGTTTCGAGGCGAACTAAGTTCTGAAGAAGCGTAGGCTTCCCATTATTGACCACATAGAGAAGCTGCAAAGGCCGGGCTTCTGCCGAGACGACTAGGCTGGAGGGACCAGCCCCTGCCTGTTGACAGGAAGGGAACGTATACCGCTGTGGAATGGCTGCAGACATGTCTGCTAGAATTCTGGTGATCAACTGTCCGAGCGTAAAGGTCAGAGGTAGGCTGTAAGTGTACGTCAGGCCAAGTTGACCGAGAAGCCCTAAAGCAGTGTCTCTAAGTTGACGATATACGATGTGCTTTGGCATGTCATCAGGCTATTGACGAAACAGAGGTCAATGGTGAATAAACAAAAGCTAGCTGTATTCAACACTTACGCGCTTAGGAAGTATGACAGCGCGAACTCGAAATGCTTTGACCAAGATACCTTCATCGGTGAAGATGTCTTCCTGACAATGATCTATTTTCGTTGGGCGCGGTAGTCCTGGTGCCGTCACAGATGGTCCTCTTGTACGTGCGCTGTGTCCGGTGCCACTGCGTCTACTTCCACTGCTACCACCACGTCGACCTCCTCGGTTTACGGTAGGCAGGTTGAGGGCTCGAGGAAGTGTCTGGGCGGCAGAATTCAGTCGGTTTTGATTTACCACCTGAGTAGATTGGGACATAAGGCTGCCAAAGCCTGGCATGGAAATCGGAGGTAACCCTCCAAGGCCAAGCCCCACTGACGTAGCACCTGCCGGTTGTCCAACTCGTCCGATGGGAAGGCGGCTGTGAGAGGCCTGAGGCAAGGAGGATGTGCTCTGTGCTGAAAGTCGACCGATGGTGCCCTGTGCTGGATGGTTGAATGCACCAGACATCCCCCTGATAGAGATGTATGGCTGGGAGATAGGTGCTTCCGTGGTCTGTGGGGTAGAGGACGACGACGAAGCCAGTGGCATGGATGATGAGGAGGGTACGTTGGAAGAGCCCGATGACGTTGCTGATAGCCTAGACGTCGAGGATCCTGAGGGATTTGATGTAGAACGCAGCAGTGCTGGGGCCAGCGAACCACGAGTCGGGATCGTTGGAGCAGTTGCGACGCGCTCCTGGGGCCTTGGGTGTGCAGGAGCACACTGGGTGGCATGGGAGACGTCAGCCGGTGGCGTTACGCGAGATGGCGGTTGAGCAGCCTGGCTGGCGTCCTGTGAACTAAATCCAACTTGCAACCTCGAGCGAAGTTCCTCAAGGATAGCTTCAAGCTGGTCGGGAGCTAACAGTATCTTCGTTAGATGATGGAGACATATAACATAAGATGTTCGAACTTACATAGATTATGAGGGACCGAAGGCTGTCCAGACGACATAATTCAAAGTCAAATATAGGCAGACAAGAGTGAATATCTATAGAGGGGCTTGTAAGCACGTCTACGCGACTATGATAGAAAGGACATAGTGGTACTCACTAGCTGAAGACGGTCAGAGATCCAGTAACAGATCAATTAGGGGTGCTGTTACTAATAGCACTGCAGGTATACGATCATTATTATCAGTAATCAGTGGACGGTTTAGTCATCAAAAGAATAACGTACGACGCAAAATGGGAGAACCGATTCAAATGCACGGGCTGAAACTGGACGTAGCAAGACGGGAGTAGAGAGGCAGTGGAGCGAGAAAGAATAGAGGCAAGGAGACACGGGGAGCGAAGACAACACCGAGTGTGTATGCAGCGTGCTGGTGCGGATGTGTACAGCAGAGACCTCAAGGGTTTATATATTGGGCCCTGGGGCTGTGAGCTCACCCCGCGGGTCCTACACACGCTGGGCATGCTTAGAATATTGCGTGCACCCGCAGGCCGAGCAAAGTCGAACGGGAACATTAGCGAAGGGAGCAGAGTTCTCAAACCTGATATTGAACGTACGCGCCGTGCTCTAGACCTTCGAGTAGTAGAGGAGCAAAAAATTAGGAGATGAAGGTGGACACCGCTAAGACAGTCGAGCTTTAGCCGCCACTGGCGGGAGTGTAACCATGTTTCAAGACTCAGCTGGCCCGTGCACTATTTGTCCTCAGAGCGGATAAACACGTTCTCAGCTGAAATCGGTGACCGGGACTCAGTTCGGCGGATCGGGTACTCAGTTCCGATAGCCGAGGACCCACTTTAAGCGCACATGAGCTCAGTTGAAGTGTGTTGCATGGACTCATTCGCGATGGTGGATATGTCCTAAACATCTATAGCAACAACCCAGGCATTGACGGTGGACCAGGGAGATGCACACAGGACTTGAGAGTAGCCTCTCGCTAAGCGAGCAGGTGCTGAATAGAAGAGTTGTACAAAATCTGTTAAGCGAGCAACCGTCGATCATGAACATGTGTTAAGCGAGTGAAAGTGCACAGTAAACCCAGTGTTTCTGCAGAATCTGGCACCAACTCTTGGCTGCAAACATTTTTGTACAGAAATACCGTCATACCGGAAAGCTGACCGAGTTGCAATCGAAGATGTGCGGGGCCGTCCTCGCCTCTTCACCGCGTTCGGTTCCGTCCCCTCAAACGACCAGAGGGGCGCTCCTTCCGCATTGCTCTCTATATCGTTGCTACTTTTCTGTTCGTGTTGGAAGGAATTGCAGGGAGAATTCTGCGATAAGCGCGAAGCCGAAGGATGCTTGGCCTTTCGCTGAACGGGTTCTGTGACCTGGATAAGTCCGTTAACGGCATGGTTCTACGCAGAGGCCATACATACAACTCACCGCCAACACGTTGAGCCCGGTGTCGGGTTCGCGTAGGCCTATCGGTGTCTATTTGCCATCCGGAGGATCTAGCGTGTTCAGTTTAAGTCCCCGGATTCCCATTCAAACCTCGCGTACGTCGTACGTCCTGCATCGCCCATGTCCCCGTTGGCATCGCTAAACTCATGATAAGTGGTAAGCGTTGTAAGGGTGGTGCACCTAGCTTGCCTGCCGCCGGAGCGCTCGTCCATCGGTGACCCAAACTGATGCCAGAAGACCGGAGGACAGCGGGTCGACTGAATGGTGGCGCGTTGTCAGCGGTGGCAGGGACGTGCTTAGAAGAAAGCCGCAAACGATCGAGGTCCCACCCTTGCAATTGCAGAGGTCGACCCTTGCGCGCCCGCACCCGCCACCCGCCGCCCCCAGAAAGCGGCGGCGGCGTAATGCGGGGCTAGCCAATGGGGCATGTCGTGCTTGACAGGCGGCGGCGAGCGCAGATGTGGGGGAAGCGAGCTAGCCACTGTGGGCGGCGCGTCTCCCGCCTTGTTCCCCTGCAGGATAGGACCGTGTTCGGGCCATCGCCGGCGGAACACGCTGCGTCGGCCGCGTGCATACATCGCACCTCGCACAGCGAGGACGGGCCTGAGGCGGCACCGTACGCGTCGCAGCGCCCGCCCCTCCTCCAAACGCCTCGCGTCGCTCCTATCGCGGCGGGCGCAGTGGGTCAATAGAGTCGTTTATAACTGGCTTTACGGCGATTTGTATTTGCTCACCACGGTTAACGCGGCAGTTATGCTGCGCCGAGCAGAACCCAGGGTGCGGCCTTAGCGTGCGCTGCGCATGCAGACGATGCACGCAAGCCCCGACCCGCGAGCGCGAGCGAGTAGAGCTGTAAGCCATAGCCAGGTGTAGGCTCGGGCCTCCCAGTGTACGCCCCGCGCGGCCCAAGTGCGCTCTCGAAGGCGCCAGGCGCACTCCAGGAGAGGCCGTCGCCGATTGGGCCAGGGGCCCCGGCCAGGACAAGCGTGCACAAATCAACAAAAATCACGGGCCCGACGTCGGCCGAGCGCCAGCCAGCCAGCCTTGATGCCCGGTACGCGACTAGTCCGCGTCCGGCTGGCCCGCCACCCCCCACGCGCGCCGCCACGCCCCAGGGACCTCTCGCTAGCGCCTGACGACCCTCCCGACTTTTACGCAATCGGGCCCAGCCACGCGCGCAGCGGCGCTCCCCGACTGGACGACGGGCTGGCTGGTGGGCTCCGCGACCCTGCGGCTCGCGACGCGCGAGGACGGGGAGCGAGTCGCGACCGTGTGGCCTGCCCGCTTGCGCAACAGGCGGGCTGATAACCGTGCGCCCTAGCGCGCGGCGTGTCGCGACGGCCTCCTGAGTCCTGACGCCTCTCTCTGGCCGCCCGCTCGAGAGCCCCTTGCGCCTCGCTGTGGCTAAATCGCCTGCCGCTTTGCTCGGGCGAGGGAGGGGGCTGCGCGCGTTCCGCAGACGCTAGCTTCGGATTGGACAAGGTAGGAAGTAAGTAAGGGCAGGATTGACGTCGAGAACGGGGGCGTTGTTTGTACATACTTGAGGACGTCATAACTTGCAGGCCGCCTTTGTTACTTGCTTTGTCTCGATACATGTGGCGGGCGTGATGCAGAGCCTAGGCACGAGGCGGACTCGAGGCGGACTCGAGGAGAGGGACATTGGAGGACTGCGAAGGCAATGTGACCGGGCTAGTATAGCATAGATACTAGTATAGTAGCACGATGAATTCAGAGCAGGGTCTATGACGACAAAGTGTGGTCCTTGTCCTAGTCACGACGCGCGTTAGCTCGCTCTCTGCGCCACTACGTCACCAGGAGCATGCAGCTTAACTGACCTTGGCACGGACGACGAGTTGCTAGCATTTCTGGGGAAGAACGTACGCCAAACGTCGCAGCTATGAACAAACCAATCATCCACGCGAGCGCGCACGCGGGGTAGGAATTCCGAGCAGGTGATTCTCTGCGGGGTACGCTGCGTCGCAAACACGACCACAAGCCCGCAGTGCATGGCAGCGAAATGCCCTCCCTCTCTGCCTTTCCTGCGCAGTGCAACGTTTACACCCGAATTTGTCTCCGTTGGGACTAGCGCGTCCCTCTTGGTGCTTTGTGTGTCCCTCGTGGAAGACGGGCTTTACTCCACTCGCACTTTGTCTAGCACGGGCACCCACAACGCACAAGCGAAAACATTAGTGCTTCTTCTGCGCAAGTGCGCAAAATACAAATGCAACCAGCCGGCCACGCGAGCCCCGCGGAATTGAGTTGAGGAGTCTCTCAGCAATGGGCAGCGGGTGGCGATGGGTGCGGGAGCGAATCGCAGCGTGCGCGCGGGATCAATATCGCGCGCTTGGTACATAAGCGAACCGAGCTCCTCGTTCTGGACGGGCCCGCAGGCCCTGAGGTTGTTGCAGGAGTCGTAGAGCCGAGCGGATAAATTTCGCTGCTCAAGGCAGCCAGCCGTTGAGCCCTATGAAGATCTTCCAAAAGTCAGCCATGCGAGATCGCAACGGGCGCTGCGAAGGACCCTGGGCCTGCGGTGCACGGGACCGGGGAGCGGCGCGCTTGGCTCGCTGGCCACTCGCGACGAAGGGGAAGGCGGAGGAGAAGTTGGAGATGTCATTGGACGCCACGGTCGCGCAGGCGAGGATGTGGCGGGGATCTTCCTATGTTTCCGCTGCTCCGTCATTGGTAGTAAGTAATATGCTTGCACCTTACATCTTGATTGGCAGCTCCTGTATCCTTTCCGAGCCTCGAACTTGTTGCGACCTCAATGTACGAGCATAAGACGCACCAGACAGAGCTGCTAGCGATCCAAGTTCAATGCACGCTGACGTACCCTGGACCATCGGCGGCGCACCGTATCGCACAAACGTACAAGACGCAGGGCTGCCCGCGCTAGCGCCCAGCGCGGAGGCAAACCGATGCGGCACGGCGGCGGGGCGGAACACGGTGGCGTGCGGGACCCGAGCACGAACTTGATGATCGACACGTTTTGTCGCGTTTCGCGCCTCGCTTCGTCGTTGGGCCTCCACGGTGGCTGCCCGGAGGACTGGAGGCTTTTTGCGAGACACGCGCAGGCGAGGAGGCGAGCGACGTTCGAGAACGAGGAGGCTAACACGGTAATGCGTCGGCGGGCGCGGTGCGAGGCGCGAGAGGGGGCGCGAGGCGGCGGCCCGCGAGGACAAGTGGCTTATCGTCGGGAGCGTCGAAGTATAACCCTAGATTAATCCCCAGAGCGAGCCTCTGTCTCACCCCGCGCCCCCCGACGAGCGCGGACGGCCCTGGTGCAGGCGGGCGGGCGGGTGGACGAGTTTTCATGCAGAGGACCCGTGGACGCGAGCGGGCCTGAAGTCTGAGACCACGACGTCATTGGTTCGCGCGTCCGCCTATGTATAGTCACTTGCATATAGCCTATAGCCTCGTACATATGTTCTGCCGTCGCTGCTGATCCCGCTCGAGCAGCGAGGAAGCCGGCCTCGGGCGACGGGACGGTGGCCCCGGGCCCGCCAGCGACGATCACTTCCATGCCGCTACGTACATATGTACTTACTGCTCCCATACCGCGGCGCCTCTGGGAGATCCTGGCTGGGACGTGCGTCCCCATGGGTGGTATCCCGCGGCATCAGGGCAAGCGTACTCGACAGCGCCAGCTTCAGGGATCGAGAAAAAAACTTTCAGGCCTCGGGCCTCGGGTCTCGGGCTCGGGCTCGTCGCTGTTCGTCGCCAACGACGCGCGCTATGGGCAGCGGGCAATGGGCAGCGACGTAATAACGCTGTGCGCCCCCTCCCCCACCCGCGCGGACGGTCGTACCGGACGCCGCGCCGCCCGCGCGCTCTTCCTCCCTCCAGCTGCTGTTTCCCCTGGCGATCGGCTAAACGCCAGCCAGCCAGCCACAACGATGCCCGTTCGGGCAGGAGGAGGGGATGTGCGCTGCGCCCTGGCGTCGGTCAGTTGTGTGGTCGGTGGTCACGTTTCCTCTCAGAGACTACCAGGTGGAATCCGGATACGGAGGGCGGGCCGTCGACGCGTCCCGCATGCGCGAGGATCATCCGTGCGCGTACGCGCTGGGGTGGAGAGGGGTGGGGGATGGGCGGGGCCGGGGGCGACGCGGGCGGAAAAGGGAAGGAAGGTCAAGGGCTTCCTGTGGCCAGCCAGCCGGCGAATCCTGGTGTGTGTGATTTTCTGCCGACGCGAAGAATATCACGGCGTACGCGGCGCGTGATAGGCTACTTACTTACAGTTACTGCACTGTTCTGTAAACAGTCGCGTGCCCGTCGCGTGCATGTGGGATTCTTCGAGCTCCTTGCGGTTCTGCTTACTATAGGTTGTAGTCAAGAGCTGAGCAAGCAGCGGGCGAGAGTGCTCGGGCACGATACGGATCTCCTGAACGTGAACGAGTTCATTCACGAGGTCTTGGGCCGACGCACATGTGCCGCGCCTTGCGCAAGGCTCAGGCGGGGGGGGAGGGTGGCGCTCGCGCGCGCCGCAGAGTTGTCGGTCGCTGGGCGCAATAGCGTTCGCTCGAGCCTCGGAAACTGGACGCACGCGAGAAGGTCGTGGCGGGTCGGGCGTCGAAGAGAGTTTCGTCATCTCGGAAATAAGCCCGTAGGCGCGGCGTGAGTACCTAATGCTCGACCAACAGCGCGGCGTCGCGCGTTATGTATACGGTATATACGGGAGCGCGCGCGCTACGCGTGGCGGGATCGTCGGTGACGGAGGAGGCAACTCGGGGCGGATGGACCGGAGGGCCGCGTGCGTGCGTGCGTGTGCGCACCGCGGCCCAAGGCACGGATATCTGGATAATGCGGGGAGATTGAGGAAAAGAGGCGGGAAGGCATGTGCGAAGGGAAGGTCGGGCGGAAATCATATGGACGTGGTCGTCCACAGAAGTGCGGTGCGGGGACGGAGACGGGACGGGCTCGGAGGGCGGGCATGGAGACGGGCGTATGCAGGCCGCGCACACCGGTGCATGTTGCGCGTTGCATGCTGGGAGCATGTTGAGGATGAGATCCGTGGCAATGGCGGGGAGATGGAAATCAGCGTTGCTCGAGTCAGGTCGTCGGATGGAGGGCAATCATGGATCAGAGCACAAGCACGGATTGCATTCTGGGCCCGCGACATCGATATGTAGGTAGCGCTGGGAGTATGGACACACGAACAACATTCCACGAGGGAAGCGGGAGAATGAAGGGCGTATGGCCAATCGAGCGATGAGAATGCGATAGTACGAGCGCGAGGGAGACATCGTGATGGATAGGACGATGGCGGGAGCGGGGGCGCACGATAATGGGCAAACGAGCGGGCGAGACTGTGGGCGGGTGAGAACTTGAGGCGGGAGGAAATGGACGTACGGGATTGGCTCGCGAGGCGTGCTGAAGCGCCTAAGAGCAGGCGTAGGGGCGAGGAGTGGAGGCAAGGCAACTGGCGAGCATGTGAGCAGCGGAAATGCGGGGGACGGTGGGACGAGCGGGAAACAGAGCGAGCAGGCCGACTGCAGCGCAGACAGGTGCAGACAGTCGCCTGAAGACGTAGTCCGCCCGGGGCGGAGGTGGGACGGAGCATGGCGGCGAGCGGGGAACGGCTCTCATTCGCTGGCGGGGCAGAGGCCGGCGCGATTGGATCGTAGACGGCGGGCATGGAAAAGGCAGGTGCCCTATGCCGTAACACACTGGAGATGTCCGGGGCGTGGGCGCCTCGACGGGCGCCGGGAGAAAATCCGGGGCAAGGACACTGGCAAGGGGCGTTTTACCGACGTCCGCCCGCCCACGGCGGTCGTGGGGCGCGCGGGCCGGGGCTGCGCGGGCGCAGTGCCTCCGCCGTCGTGTGCGGCGGTGTGGCACAGGGCGAGAGGGCGTGGGTGGGGGCACCGCGGCGTCGCGGCGGGCCAAGTGCGCACTCGGCCGGGAGGGATGAGGGGGGAGGAGGGGGCAATGGGTGCACAGAGGCCCAGGCGGAAGACGTAATGGGCAAAGGAGGAGTGAGCGGGGAGGAGAGGGGATTGGGCAGGAGGCAGGCTCAGGCAGGAGGAGCCCGGCTAGCGCTCGCTGCTGGCGGCCTGGACTGATTGGCCGAGGGCCCTGGGCGCCATTGGCTGGCGAGTGGGAATCGGATCGGGCATCTTGTGCGGCCAATGAGACGCTGAGACCTAATCGGGAGCGTGCAAGCGAGATGCGATCTTTGCGTTGAAACAGGGAGGCGCGCGCAGGAGGGGAAAATAAATAATAAACTAAATCGGACGCGGGGACCGGAAGGCACAGTTGAGTTATAAGCCCGGGAGGCGATCGCCCGTCTCTTTCCCCGACAGCCCTCCCCCGACACCATGGCCACCGTCGACATCCCCTTCGACTCTATCTGGTGTCCCGTCTGCTCTCGCCAGATCGTTCCAAAGCGCATACACGTTCCCGTCCCCCCCCAGCCTACTCCCGCCCCTCCCGCCTCCCCCTCTGCCGGTAAGCCACTCGCCACCGCCGCCTTTGTCTCTGCCTATACTCACCTCCTCTCTAGTCCCCAAAACCACCCAGGATGCCCAGCCGCGTCTTGCCCGCGGCAAGACCGGCACCATCCGTCCGAGGCCACAAGGCCTCGTCCACGGCACAGGGCGCGTGAAGCCCAACGGCGCTATCAAGCGTTCCCCCACAGTGGTCGCACAGGACGCCCAGTCCGACCTTCCTACCTCCAAACCCGTGGCTCCGGTCCGCCACCGCACGGTTATCGACCAGAACCCTGTCCCCTTCTACTGTTCCGATGAGTGCCGCCTCGTCGACCTCCAGTCCATGCACGGCGGTATCGACATCAACTACAACCCTGAGCGCTGTGCTTCCCCGCGCCTCCCTCCTGTCCCGCACAATTCCCTCACGGAGTGTTTCTCGTCTAACGAGGACAGCGATTCCTCGAGTGGTGCGTCATATCAGTCCCGCGCGTCCCTCTCCTCCCCCATCACAACCACCGCGCGCGCGACCGCCTCCTCGGAGACCGACTCGCACCGCGAGGCGTATTCCCGCCTCTCCGCGATCTACTCTTTCGACCCCCTCCCTCCCCCTCTTGTCTTCCCTCGCAAGTCGCCGAAGGTTGCCGACGACGACGAGGCTTCTCGTATGAACGGTGGCGTTATGATGGCAGCCCGCCTCATCCAGGCCGCGCTCTGCCCCGAGAAGCCCAAGCGGTCATCGTGGGGCATTCCATCCCACCAGGAGCCTGAGGATGACAACAAGCCCATTCCCGGATGGACTGACGGTTCCAACGCCTGGCGCGCAAGTGTCTATGGCTTTGCTCCCCCTCGCGACTTCACTCGCAAGGACCCCGACGATGCCGCCATTCGCGCGTACGGCTCTTGTGTCGCTAGTCCCCATCGTTCCCGCGGTGTGCACTCCACTCTTGGCGAGGGCAAGCCCGCAGCCGAGGTGAAGACGAGTGCTTCGACGTCGTCGCTTCCGACCCGCGCCGCCGACCGCTCCACTCAGGAGTTGGTCCGCCAATACTCGGCTTCCTTCACACGTCGGTCCGCGTCCCGTTCCTCCGCTCAGCGCTCCTCCTGCCTTTCTACATCACCCACCGGCTCTGCCCGTTCCGCGCTTGCGCGTGAGGTGTCGATCCTCAAGCCCGGTGCGGAGGGTCTCCTCCTCGTCCCCGATGTCAAGATGCGTCGCGTCAACTCGGGCCTCTCTAGCATTGATGGCTCTACTGGCACCTCATGGGGTAGCCAGAGTGCTATCCTCAGCACGATCAGCTCCACCCAGGACCGCAAGCGCAGTCCTCTCAGCCGACAGAACAGCGACGCCTCCGTTGATACTGTCGAGAGCGACAGCGACGAGGAGTCCGAGATGGCGTGCTCTCCTCCCACCGTCACCAAGCCCCGGAGCTCAGCCAGTGAGTATCTCTAATCCGTATATGGTTCGCTTAAGTACTGAGCACGTTTGTATTCCAGCACGTACTTGGAGTTACTCCGAGGACACCTTCACCTATCCGGTGATGCGCACTGCTCCGAAGAAGGAGAAGCGCATCGAGCGCAAGGTCGTCGACGGCGTTGAGCAAGACGTTGAAGTCGAGGTCGAGGTCACACAGCCGATCAAGCGGCTCTTCCTCTTCGGCGGTGCGCGCGATTAGGCGCGACCAAGTCGTTTGCAGGCGGCTGGCGAGGTATCGTCGCCGTCAAGCCATTGCTTCACTCAACACCTCCATCCGCTCATAGTGACCATCCCCCATACCCACTGTCGATATCTGGATACCTCGCCGCCGCCTGCATACCCTCAGCGCATCTCCCCGCATTGCATCAGCATTAGCATCGCCGTCGCAACCTCAATGACTTATTCGCTGCTCGTCGCTTGCTCTCGAACACTCCTGGCTATCCCCCGCCCATGCCGTCTCATACCCTACCCCCTCCTAACTATCCTACGCCCTCGCATGCTCTCGCTCTCGTCCTAATCCAGCGCCCGCGACCTCGCAAAATGGCCATACGCCGTGTATTCTACCTGTACCACCATCGCATCCTCTGGTCTTGGCATACCACCGTTGGGCTCTCGGGTCTTAGGATCTCCGAGGATGGGGCGTAGGCGCCATTGCACTCGTTTCCGTCTCTCGCCCCAATACGCCCTTCGTCGGCGCGGCGGGAGGACGTGTACATTGTCGTGTATCGGTATTTCGCTCGCTCTCACACTCGTGGTCGCTCCTTTGGTTCCCCTGGCTCTCTCTCGTCTCTTTCCGTTCGGGTTCGGATTTCATTCGCCTGGTTGTACGAACAGTACGAGTACTTATATTATTGCGTCCGCTTCGTTGTGCATGTTATTCCTCGCTTTGTCCACGCTGCCGATTCTTGGTTGTTCTCGTGTACCAACAGTGCCTCCCACATCCATCCATCCATCCCTCTCATCCCCCACGCGCACCCTCATCGCATGTCCCCCTCGCATCTTCCTCACATCCTCACGCAACGACCCCGCACACCCACAATTTGCATCGCCGTCTCGGGTACCCTACGATCAACTCATACCACCATACCTCACGCACACGATGATACCGCGCAGGACTACCCATCGTTACTTTTACCGCACCCATCTGTACGATCTGTCAATGTCAATGAGTACGATACTACTACTACGATAGTAATGCACATATCACGCTTTTAGGAACTTCATGTCCTCTGTGTGCACGAGTGACGTCCACCTGAAGCCCGCGGGATGACTCGAAACGAACTCAAAAACTGGTAGCCTCCGGCGTGATCGGCGCCAGTCCGTGGTCCTGTGTCCGCCTTGGACGCTGCTCTCTGTCAAACTCAGTCCGCCGCTTGCTGACGCGGCTGACTCGCGATCCGTGCGTGCTGACACGCAAGCACGCGCATGCATTGCTCGGACGGCAGCACCGGAGGGGCCTTGGCCCTTCGAGCACCTCTACGCCGGGTGTCCACCGGACGAACAGACGAGTTGCGTGGAGGGCTTGAGCGCCTTCGAAGCCTCGAGCTCGAGACGGGTATGTGCTAACGGCTTGAACTTTGTCGAATTTGTAGAGACCGGCCATATTCGCGGTACGGGAGCACAAGGGAAAGTACCCGGCGTCCCGTCCCGTACAGTACTAAGAACTCAGTACACAGTGCGTGCGCTCCGAACGCGTTCGTTCGGCCGATAGTGTGGCCTTCAACAAGCTTCAAGGCTCGCGCTGAGTGCTCATGAACGATTCTTCCAAGCGAGGGATGGGGGTGACCCTGCACAGCGCATATGATACGTATCTGGATCACCTGGATCCTGCCGTATACACGGTACTGCCCGTGTACAAAGAAGCACCTGAAAGTCGCATGCTCCCGCTTACCCCACACACCGCGGGCGGGCTTCCTACCCCGGCCTACCACCACCGCGCGGGGTCGGGGGCGCAGCGCGTCCGAGAGCTAAGTATGAAGCTTGAAGCTTCGCTAGGCTGGCGGGGGCCGCGCTGTGCGCGGACGGACGGCGGACGGAACACGGGTTACATAACTCACAGCGACGACGGCGAGGCGCAGTACGGGCGCGTCTGTGCGGGCGCGCGGCGAAGTTCGAACGCAAAACTATGATGGTAGAACTGTACAAAAATGTCTGTGTTAGTTTTTGCATGTCCGTGTTCTGCTTTCCTTCGGCTAAGCTCCGGCTAGACAGCCAGAGTGCTACTTGGGGGCCGGATGCGGAGCAGGAGGGGGGCAAAAGGGATGTTCGGCAGTACTCAGCTGTTGCCCGCCAGTGCTCAGTTGGCGCTTCCGAGTGCTCAGTTGAGAACCGCTTGTTGTCGGCATCCCGGCAGATCTCGGCAGCGCCGAAGGATATCTAATCTAATCTCCCTCTTCCTACCAGATTTTGCCATTGCAGCTAATCCAATAAACATATCTAATGACTCCATGTACTATTAAGTTTATATCCTAATGATTCAGAGCAAATTATAATGCCCATAGGGGTGGAGGGATTGAATGGCAGACTTAGATCCTCTGGGCAGTCGGGCGGCTATGCCATGGCCGGATCAGACGGCATGGGCGCTCGCAGTGCTCAGTTCAGCGCGTCCGGTGCTCAGTAGGAGTTAGCGGAGTAGAAACTGTGGGCGCAGACTGTTAAAAACAAGAAATTTGTGTGTTTTGGCTACTAACTGTGGTCCCTAAACTTTTTTGTACAGAAATACCGTCATACAAAACGCGAGGACGTTCGAGCGCGAGGTACCGGTGACGTCACCGGCGAGTACTGCGCGGGGGCGCCGGCACAAAGGTTTGCGTTGCGTGCGTTGCGTGTGCGTGCGTGCGGCGGTGGCACTGCTACGTAGACGGCTACGACGGACGGCCGTTTTTACTTTCCGTGGTGGAACTTTGAGTCGAGACCGTGCCTAACGGTGCAGTGCAACGGTGACGCAAGTGCGAGCTGCTGCCCCTGCCGATGTCGGGACTCGGGCAGCGGGGGAACGGGGGAACGACGTCATAGTTAGCTTCTATCGCGGGTTGCAACGCATCCACCTCTCGTGCGTTCATTCATTCATAGGAGAACAGGAGAGGTCGAAGACGGCCGGGACCCGTCCACGTCCCGATCTCGGCGGGAGGCTGTCGGTGGGGATCACAGCGTGCCTTCGCTGCGTTGTTCGTCTGTTTAAGTTGATTCGTGCATCTGTCGAGCTACCTTGACAGTAAAGGTTCCGCGCGGGAAGCTTTTCGAGTTTCACTGCCTGGCACCGGGGCCTACCGGGGCCTGTTTTCGAAGAATTGTGGCACCTCGTCCACTTCGCACACAGCCAGGGGCGGGTGGCAGTACGTCTTCCCCAGGAACAGGCTGGAGGATGGAGGCGGGTAGAACGGAAGAAGGCGCGCTGCCTCCAGGGCGGGAGAGGAGCACTTGTCTTGCAGCTAAGCTGCGCTCGGATGAGTGGCCCGGGTTGTAGGTGTGCAGTATACGGGACTGCTGATGAGCGCCGTTCGATCGGAAGGAGGATTAGTGCGGGGTTTAGCAGCGGGGTTAAGTGCGCGTTGACGCGTTAGCTCGACAGCTCGGAATTCTCGGTGGCAGCCCCGTGTGGCGTCCTGAGGATGTCCACCTAAGTATGAATAGGAGCACACAATACGATACCTCGGGTTTGGAAAGGTTTGTATTCTTGAGGGAACCACGATGCAGAACTGGGGGAGGTGTCCAGTCGAGCGTTGTGGCGGGACCGAGAGATGCGGATTATATGTGAGATAAAGAAGGCGAGGAGTCTTCACGTCTTTGAAAGCCGGTGAAGTTAGCCACTTCTCGAAATGACGTAGCCTGTGGCGGTACCGAGAGTCGAAAATCCTGCGCGAATTCTGCAGACGTTCTGTATGCCCGTCGCTACATGTCGTAGGACGCATGCCAGCCTGATTTTATCGACGAATAAAAGAAGAACGAGTACGAACAGCTCAGAGCGCGAGGAATCTCCGGTTAACAGCGCCACCATCTTGAATCTGGGTGGCACCTCGCACCGGACGGCCGAAGGGCCCCGTCGATTCGGTGGCGGCGGCGCTGGCGCAGGTGGTGAAGAGAGTCGAGGCCCGCCGCTCGATCGCCCCTTCCCGATTGGGGCGCGCGGAGCTGCTCGTTGGGCGGGCCCGCTCGATGTGGAAGGAGGAGGGCGCCCGAGTGACGAGGTCGAGACCGCCATGGCCATCGCTCCTGCGCCGCGTAGGTACTTAGGGTCGTCGATCTCCTGTCGCCACTCGCGACCCGCCCGCCGTGCCAGAAGGGGATCGCTCCTCCCTCACGGAATTGGCTCTCCGAGAGGCCCGAGCACTTGCTGCAAAACCACCAGAGCGGCGTCCCGCAACCGAGACATACGACCAACTTATTAGGGCCAGTCGAGCTTCGAAGAGAAACGGTAGACACCGACGAGGCCGCAGTATGACACTGCAAGTGCAAGGAGGAGAAACGGATTACGGCCCGGCGTTGGCCTGCGCGTCGATCGCCGGGCGCGCTGGCTAAGTTATCGCACCTCGCGCTCGCGTCGGCTGTGGCTCGCGGCGGGCCCGCGTGCGCCGTGCCTGTGTGCCCACCCGCTGCCCATTGGCTGGTCGCTCTCAGGAACCGCGTTTGGGGGGTGCGGTCGGTGCGAGGCCTTGGTTTCAACGCGCGCGGGCGGTCACGGTGAGCAGCTGTGGCTGATGATATCGTCGGTCCCATCCAGGGGCCAATCACCATGTGGATGGATGCCTCCGCTTTTGGCATATTTTTAGGTTTTTGGGTGTGCGGATTGGATGGTCGAGGATTGGGGCACTGATTCCATCTGAGGCCCGAGGGGGTCGTGTCGGGTAGTGAGATTGACAGATGTAGAGCGTATGTTTCCGGACGTTTGTCCCTGGCGTGCGCACGGAAGATGGACTTGGTGGCCTTGTCCTCTTTCTGGAGTGTACTTAGTCTCATGAGGTCATTGCGAGACGTCGGACGAGACAGAACGAAAGGCAGCATAGAAGAACAACCCCAGAGGACCCTGCAGAGTGACGATGGGCCATGCAAACCATGGCAGCGAATCTATTCAGAGGACTACTCGGCTCAGCGTCGAACATAGAAAGTCTCCAGAGAAGAAGCCTCCGTGGCGGGTGTTGAGTCCCGCAAGCGCCTGCGAATAAACTGAAGACATGACGTCACAGCGTATACCCGACGGCTTTACGCGATTCCAAGTCCTTCGTCCGCGCACGAGCGCTCTGCCAGCTTCTGCGCTTCCCATCGACGCTTCCTCCCCGTCCTCTCCCCTTCTCGCGCGTACCCAGAGAAGCTTGAAATACGCTTATATGACCGGCCGCGCGCAGGCGCCGACGCGGCGTTTACGTCCTATGCGCGAATCGCTCAGCGTTTGCGGCGCGGCGACGCTCCCATAGGACACGTTCGATGGCGCCCAACGAATTCACCGGCGGACTCGTGGATGCGACCCATGGGCGAGAGGCGCGTTCTTCTGCCAATGATCGCCCGAGTTCCTACGCGCCTTCTGGAACTCCTCCATCGTGGCTGGCGTTCGACCAAATTTCACTCGAGGCCGTCCGCGCCTGGGAGCGCGCCCGCAGCAAGGAAAGACCGAGACGGTGAGTGATCTGTGCAATATATTGCTTCCTGCAGACATGTGGTTATGTTCTGGACCTTCGAGTGCGTCAGCGGCTGGATGTTAAGTCCGCAAGGTAGCCTTCGCCGTCAGCGCATTGGACCGCGATCTCCTGTACGTATGGAATCGTACGTACAGGATTCCATACGTACAGGAGCGACCCAGTCCTTAAGTGACCGCGCCTTCGATTACATCCTCTGCTCGTTGGGGCAATCGAGCGTTCGCACATTTCCTATACGAGTTGTCGTGTTTCTATGTTGCCCGTGTACCTACTCCGAGAATGGCGCAGTAGCATCACAAGTTCAACACCTCTCCATAACCTCCGTTCCGACCCGGAAAGGAGCCTGTGGGTCCACCGGTGCGCCCTGCTCGTCTTGTGGACCCACAGCGCCACGGCCGTCGCCATCGCCCTCGGGCAGGCCAGCCAGTGGGGCCGCGCCAATCCTCCCGATACCTGCTTTCGGGACGACGACGCAACTTTCTTGCGTCGCCGCCGTCATGCCTTCGTCGCGCGCCCGGAGCGCTCGCTGGACCTGGTAAGTACTGGAGTACGGGCAGCCCGGTGTTCCGCGCAGCGCGGGGCCCCGGACGGCTGGCGCGCTCGAGCCTCTCCGCGGACAAGCTTGGTCGGCGGGCCCGGGATAAGTGCTTGCGAGTG
The DNA here is from genome assembly GCA_002150815.3 of Grammothele lineata. Classification (NCBI taxonomy): domain Eukaryota; kingdom Fungi; phylum Basidiomycota; class Agaricomycetes; order Polyporales; family Polyporaceae; genus Grammothele; species Grammothele lineata. Next base: position 48,759 of record NDFF03000144.1, on the reverse strand, counting down.
CCACTGCTTAGCACTTAGTACTGTACCAGTGCGAGGATAAGTCCTCGTGGAGGACACGCGCGGGACGTGCACAAGTCCAGGCTGGATCCGCGCGCCTGGGCGGGGGCGCTGCTTTGTTCCTCGACCTCCGACCGGGTTAGTCTGATGCCGCCTGGAGGCGCTGCTGCTGTATTGAACCTGGCAGGAACGCGGTTCGTGCAGCAGGAACCTATGTAAGCTCGCGGCGCGAAGTGCGCGTGGGGGGCGCTGCACAGCAATGGTGCTAGAGCTAGCAGTGCCAGTGCTGTCAGTGCTAGTAGTAGTGCTGCTACTCGTCCTATCGGGATTCTGAAGCTTCCATTGTCCTCAGAGGACGTACTCGGGCCTCGGGCATTCGAGAGCGTGATCCGCGCACACTCGATCGCCCACTGGGGAGACGCACCCCGCCCCCGGCGCCCCTGTACTCGTACACCGCGTGTCGGTCTGGTACGTCGACCGGCGACGTGCCCTTTGTCCACTAACCGCCGTATCCGGATGTCGCGCAGCATGCGTACTTAGTGGTACTCGTATCGCGCACTAGCGAGGTTCGCGAGCGCTATTAAAACACCAACGTGCACACCCCGCAGCCCTCTTTGTCCTCGTCCGCGCGCACGCTGCACGGACACGCAGCACAAGGCGCTCGCCCACGCGTCGGGGCTTGGAGTTTGTCTGACTGGCGGGGCTCCGCGCGCTCTCGACCGCCAATCCCCCCACCGCGCACGCGCTGGCGGTGGGGAAGCAGTGACTCGGACGCCCTCGTTTTCAATACCGCACGCCCGGCGTGCCTCGCTGCCATTTCGGGCGACGGGGACGAGGGGTAAGCGCGGAGCGGGGGTGGCACGAGACGCAGCGGGCCGCCGCGCTGAGAGCACTCAGCGGGGCGCTGCTTCTTTTTTGCTGGGGTTCCCGCGCGCAGGGGACGAGGGGGGCGCGGGGCGCGTGGGGGCGTGTGGGGAGGCTGGGGGAGACTGGGGAAATTGGCGGCGCCCTTGCTGGATGCGGCCACGGGGGCGGACAGAGAGGCTGGGGGATTGGTCCCGGGAAGGCCACGGGACGGACAAGTACTGTGTGAGTAGTGAGGCTGGTCTCTGAGCGGCCTCCAGAGCGGCTTTGCTAAGTATACTCATGATAGCTTACTTGGAGGCGGAACTTGCACGGGCGCGGCGGTCTCTCTAATCCCAGTACTGGAAATTATCTTCCTCGGGCGGATGATGTCGACGTCCAATGGTTCGCCGGTGCTACGGGATGCTACGGGGTGTTGTGGCTCGAGGATCTTCACGTCAGGTGCGCGCCGCAGGTACCTCGGGATGCACTGCGCAGCGCGCATCGACTGGCATCGACCATACACTTTGTCGTCCATCGCGCCCATCTCGCGGTCTGGCCGCGTCCCCCTGGGGCGAGTGACCTGCCAGCCACAACGCGCCCTTCTTCGAGGGCGCGACGCCTTTGCATGACCTTCGTCGACGGCGATTCGCCAGATCATGTGGGGAAACGAAGTCTAGATATTCGAGCGAGTATGGGGAGGAGCCCGCGCGCGATTGGCGCGCCTATTGGGCGCGTGTGCAGCCGCATCCGGCAGGTCGTCCACATGAGCCTCCGCGAGCGCCCCTCCACGCGCCTCCCACCATCCTCAGGCTCTCTCCCGCCACGGGCCGCCCCCAGATTCGAACCTAACGGGCATTCCGGGTTCTTCAAACGGCCCCACGCTCGCAAGCTCCCGAGATGCGCACACTGATCGATCCTAGAATCATGGATGCGGTTCTGTGGGTTCTAAGTTCTGGATGCTATGGTGCCTGCGTGGGCACACGGGCTCGCGACGGCGTCGGTTCATCTCGTCTCGTCCCATCTCATCTGGACATCGGTCACGCGAGGGCGTAAACACTCACGGATTGGACGAGCGCGGGACTTCTTGGCTGCTATTCGGTCTGGCCTCGCGCAGGTACGTGTGTTCTGGCGTATTCGCGAGACGTACAGCGCGCTGAACGAGGAGGATAGCCGGCGGATGCTCGTACGCGTATTACGCAGGGTATCGGTCATCCGCCTCCAAGCTCGCACTCGTGGTCACTATTCTGACGCGCTCGCAATTGTGTTTGCGCCTGCGTCATCGGCGGGCGACGATCTGGACTCTGAGTCCACGCTCAGCCTGTTGTCTCCGTTTACTCAACGTTGTCACCTGGCTCTTACGGCATCGCACTGTGTGCACCCCTGCTGAGGGTGGCGTCGTCGTCGTCGCTACGCCCGTCGCACGGGGGCCAAGCTGTCATGAGAGCGTGCGCACGCACGTCTACCCCAATCTACCCCGCACTTCTTTCGCACTGGTGCCCCGCACCATGACGGCTCTGCGCCCCCCTGCACAGTGCAGGCCGTTGTGGAGCTGGACCCTGTCAATGCCAGTGCCGGGGTGGCGCGACGTTTATTGAACTTCGCCGCCCTGGCGCCCGGCCATGCGCACGGGACCTCAGGCTGTCCTTGTCCGCTACGTCTTCTTTGCAGGTTTTGCAGAGAGCGGTCGAGCCCCGGGAAGGAGGTGCACGCGACAGGAGCTGCTCTCGTGTATGCTTCCGGGGAAGTGTCTGCTTCTCTTGGGCGCGACGTTGTCGGGAGCGCCCAGTGTAGGGCTGCTTCTCCTCGCCCCACTTCCAGCATCCAGCTTCCAAGGTCTTTCGAGGAATCGTAAGGGTGGATGCAAACTACGGTGATCTCGAGCCCTCCATCCGCTGAGCTTGAGTCCACGCTCGCGGAAGCAGCATACCCTCGTCCGCCTCACCACTGCCTATTCGCTCCCCTGGACGTTCGTCGATGACAGCACATTCAGTCGCAGCTCCACTCGCGGGTCTGGAGTTTCATCGTCGGCCGACGGTGCGTCACGGTCAACGGGCCCCGGCCTCGACCCTCTCTTTCGCCATTCAGAACGCAGCTCACACAACGTGCGCAGGTTGGGCTTGGGGGACCTCGAGCCGTCCATTGTACGAACGACATACAAAAATACCGCATACGGCTATGCAAAGACATCCCAATCCAGGTTCGTGCCTTGGCTCGACGTCTTCTTCCTCCCAAGCAACTCCGACGTCTGTCAGCCCCGTTCCGCTCCCGCGTGCCCCCGACCCGTCTGCTCAGTGCTAATCTGTCTCGTGCCCCCCCGGGCTTCCATCTTCCAGGAGGCCGGGCCAGCAATAGCAATGCAGCAATGCATCACGCGCAGCGCCCCTTGGGACGTTTCGGCCCCCGCGACGGGCGTCGGCTTGGGCAGCACATGACGATCCGACTGAATGCCGCGCACGGACGTCCCATCTCCCCATCGTCCTTCTTGCGCGCGCAGACGGCCTAAGGTCGTGTACGTCGAGCGCAGCGTCTGGCCAGACCTCGAGAGTGACGACGTCTCCGACGAGCTGGGTGGCTCGACTCCGAGGGGCCGGTGGCACGACGACACTGTGATCCCGTCGCCATTTCGGGCTCTGAACAGAGGCCTGAAACTCCGCAGTCTGAGCGACGAACGCACGCCGTGGGGGTGGGCCGGGGTGGCTGCCCAACCCCGCGGCCGCGAACTTCAAAGGGCGCTGCGAGTCGCTGCGATGATCCATTCAATTCATCCGGCGGGGCGTGGCCACAAGATCATATCTATCCGTTGCCCGATGGTGGGGTGGGGAACACAGGTCACTGCGCCTCTTGGATGGTGGCCGATGCGGGGTCGGCGCCGCATGGTCGTGACGGACATGTGCGTCCGTTTACGCCGACCGGCGACGTGCACGCTCGTTGACAGTGCCGTCTGCAACGCCTCGCGATGCAAAACGACAAGCACCCAGTACTGCCTGCTCGCGGTCTACATGCTGTTTTCCACAATGGCACAGGGAATCCACGTGGTGAGGGGGTGCGGGCGGCGCCGGAGGAGGCGGGGCAGGCCGCACGGAACGGAAGAAGGCCCTTGTCCGGCTTCCGAGCAGGATGCTTCTCTCCTGGCAGCCCCGCATTACCCCGGACCCCAGACCCCCGCTCGCACCTTGCCTATCCGGGACACGGGGGCACGAAACGGCGTCGCGACGGTGTGGCGAGGCCTGACGCACTCCGGGCGCGGAACAGCAGGTGGCACCGTCTGGCGGCTGGCCACAGCCCGTAGCGCGCGGGCTCTCGCTCGTCGGCGTCCGGCGTGCGTTCATCATCCTGTCGGCGGTACGTCCGCACAGTTCAGCGTGTTAGCTGATGATGCACGCTCAGCAGTGCGGAGGGGCGTCTCGGGTGTCTGTCTGTCAGTTAGCTTATCCCTTCCTCTCGCAGACTTATCCCTCCCCACGATCCTGATCCGTCGCCGCCACCTCCATCTCCTCCTCCGGGCCCGGGGTTGGAGGCTATATGCGTTCCCCGCATCCGCATCCGCATCCATCGCGCGCGTTACGTCCGTCCCGCCCATCGCGCGCGCCGCCCTTGCTAGGACAGAGAAGCCGATCTCAAACACCGCGAGAGCGTTTGGCCGAGCCGCGCGTTCGATGCGGTAGCCTGTCATTAGAGGTCGACGCATGGAGGAGCAGCACTGCGGCGGTGCGCATCTGTCTTTGGTATGTTCGTTCCTTGCCGACAAGGCGACCGGCCCGCCGCCGCGCCCAGGGCCGCATCGCGCGTGGGGGTGGGGGTGGATGCCCCATGGCCACATGTGCGCGCGAGCCTGGATACAGCACAAGAGTCTCAGCCCCTGTGTGTCCGCCGGGGGTGCCCATCTTCAGTGACATACCGTGCGGACACGCAGTGGCTTGGAGCGGGCGGGGCGTCCTGAGAATAGCGGGCGTCCATAGCACGATGATGCATTGATAGACCAACCGTATCGTCGCCCTGTTTCACCGCCTGGTCGTCGTACAATGACAATGTCGGGCGGCCCCCCATGGCCACTGGTTCGAGCGCGATATGGGCCTCGCCCAGAGCCACTCGCGAGGCGGACATCTGTTCGGCAGCGATGGCGTTCTGTCTTCCTGTTACCCCACCCATGCGAGCCCTTCGGCAGTCAAAGCTTGCCTGCAGCCCAGCCGTAACGCTGAGTGTGGTCGCACTGTCGTCCTCATTACGACACCTTAGCGCCGACGCCACCGGCCGGGCGCGCAGGCGAAGCTCTCAATCGCTAGAACGTTGGCCTTCCTCAGGGCGACGGGTTTTGGCCAAGCAGCGCGTACAAGCGTTGTTCGCCTGCTACTGACGTTTGCCCCCAAGGTGGCAATGACCCACGGCCACCACTATTCGGACTCGACACCTCGCCTCGCGGAGCCGTACCGTACGTCGACGTCGCACTAGTAACACCCGCGACGCTCAGCAGACTCATTCTTGGAGCGACTACGCTCGATATCGGACGCCTTCTCAGCTCGGTCATCTAATTTGTAGGCGCAGCGGCGCCAGTGGGTCGCCCGTCCGGGGGCAGTAGGGCTCGTCGGGCGCCGCGCCTAGAGGCTAGGAGCAAGAGAGTTCGTTCTAGCGCAGGAGGACCATGCGGTCCTTCTGTCAGAATGTGTTTTTCGCGACATCCGCGGCCTCCAACCTTGGACGGCGCGCCGTCACCTGAGGGGCTCCAAGAGATGCGCGCCGGGCCGTCCTATCTGCGCGCGCAGGGAGAAGGGGAAGGGGGGGGGGCCTGCCGGTTCGGCAGGGCTCTGGCGAGGAGGCCCATGCATGGATGGACGGGAGGGCACATGCGCATGTCGTGCGGTGAAACTTTGCTAACTTGACTTCGCCAAGGGCTGACACCAAGATCTGACCACCGGCACGCGCGATATGTCTATGTCGCGCGACACACGTCAAGCAGGCTCGGAAGCCAGCAACTACGCGGGAGCGGAGAACAAACCCTCTCAGCCAACCTCCCCTCCACTTCGACTACCTAGAACTCCGCGGACCCCTCGAGCCCGTGGTCTACACCCGTCGCGGCCCCCCAAGCCCCAGGCACGCCCCCGGCAGTGGACGAGTTTAGGAGGGCTTCCCCGCATCGCACCCCACGTCCGGTTCCGCGCGACGATACTGAACGCCGCTCTTCCTGCCCCGCCCGGACGAGGAAGCACGCCCCCGCAGTGGCTTCTTGTGCTATGCTGCTGCTCAGCTCGGCCGCGCCGACAGAGAAGCAGCGACAGCGTTCTTGAACTTGAAGTCGCCCCTGGCGACGACGCGTGCGGGCGGCCCGTCCGAGCCTCAGCCTGCGGCCCTTGAAGCCTGCTGGAGGTAGGTCGCCGTTCGACCTCGAGGCTCGGAGACGCACGCCGAGACCGTGACGGTGAGTACGCCATGGATGTATTGCATCCGTTATTCTTTTTCCGGGCGTTGACGTCGGCCAACGGTCAACGGCAAGTCGACGGTCATGTTCAGCGACCACCGGTCACTGAGTGACATGATGACGGGCTCTGGAGCAGGTTGAATACCGACGTTACCCCGCCAGGGCGGCCGCGCGCCGGGCCTCCCGGGCCCGAGGAGTCCTCGCTCTTCCCTCTTCGATGTTGCGAGCAGACGTTCAAAGCAGCAGTTGGGCAGAACGCAGGGACTCCTTGGTGCGACAGCCTATTAGAGCGGGTCCCGCCGGCCCGGCGCGCACCGCCAGGTTCAAGTTCAAGCAGTTTGCAGGCTCAAGCTCAGGCCGGACAACTAACTCCAGCAAGCACTCCTCCTGGGTTGGCTGTCGTCGATGACGACAAGCCGGCACTCACGATGACGACTCCGCCTCCGCCTCCGTCTCGTAAGCCAGCGCCGCTCAAGCTCAACGCTCGGCATCCTCAGCGAGACTCCCACCCTCCGAGTCCTCCCATTCGCGCCCAACTCCCTCGCCCACTCGCCCGCGCGCGGCCGCCATTGGCCCGCTCGCAATAGCTCGAGCACCCAGGTACATACCCAGGACTCGCCTCCCACTGCTACTGGCCCGCGCTCGCCGCACCCGGACGCGCCGGCTCTCCAAAGCCAATGGGAACGCACGCACGGGCTCGCGCCGCGCGTGGGTCGCGGCGGGAACCGCTGACGGCATTGGGGCTACCCTCCAGCTACCGGCCCTGGGCGTATTTACTCTGGTCTCGTACTCGTGCATTGAGACCAAGCGCGGTGTCTCTTCCCGGGCGCTGAACCCGGTAGGCGCGCGCGCGAGGGTATCGGCGAGGCTATCTTAGGGAAGGCTTCGGGATAAGTCCCCCCCTCCTCTCTCTTGATGTTGCTTTCCCACTTGTCTTGACTCGTGTGGGCTCCGGGCGTATGCGAGCGCACGCGGGATCGGGCCTGTTCCCGGGGGATCGCGGCGGCGAATTCGAAGTGCGAGGGACGAGGGAACGAGGGCCGGCGCTGTGCGTTCGTGCGAGCGCGCGTCGGCCGCAGACGGTGATGCGCGGCGGGCGCGCTGCCGCCTCGAAGCCGGCGAGCCATTCAGTCGCGCGGCTCGTCAGCGGTCGGGCGGGCAGAGCGCCGCTGAGGTGAGGATTCGAATTCGATGTGTCTTCGTCCATGACTCGGCGTTGACCACTCAGCAGCGAAGCCTCGCGTTGCGCGCCGGGGCGCCTGAGGTTGCGCTTGCAGATCAGTCAGCGAGAAGCTTGTTACTCAACATCATACACCTACAGAGGATGTCTTCTCGCAGCGCTTGGCGCGCATTAACGGTGGTCCATGGACGCGTGGCTAGCATCTCCGAGCGACCGGCGAAGACCACAAATATTGACCGCGAGCTGCGCGCGTCTGGCAAGTTCGAGTTGGTCAAGATAACCAGGGCAGGACTCGCGGCGCGAACGCCCGCGGACCGACGCTAGCACCGTTCGCGCAGCTCGCATCTTCAGCTCGCGAGGCACGCACGCGCATCGCGCATCGCGCACGGCGAATCGCGACGCTCCCGATCGGAAGAAGCACAGTGGGCGCGCAGGCGCCTTTACGAAAAAAACGAGCGCGGAAGAACTTGCCATCGACGGTCCTCGTTGCGTCCTAGTGCGCTGCTCGTTCGTATTGGTGGCGAGAGGAGGCGCCTGATGGCGTGCGCGCGTCGGTACATGTCGGTACTGGAGATGCTCGGGGCTCGGGCCTGAGGCTGACACGGCGGGGTCGCTATGGGCCATCGTACCGCGGGCCCGCTGTGCGTTCCCGCACATCCTCTTCCCTTGCCAGGCGGACATGCAATTTTGGACACGCGTATGTTTTGTATGCGTACGTGGCTGGCACGCCGTGGGTATCAACAGGCGCTTGTAAACAGGTCTGAATCAGAGGCGGGGTACTTATCATGCCATACGCCCCTGCGCTGCTGGACGTAACGGGCACGCGAAAGAGCATGTCTCTGGCCATTTTGCGCGGCCGTCTAGTCGAACGACGTACACGATACGGCAACGCGGAGGCCGCCGCAGGCACGAGAGACGAACGTGTCGCCAATTTCGGCGTCAGCATTGTCCAACTTGCGTCGGACGACACTCTCGAAGACGTCGGGGGTCGGGGCACGGTCCGTCGCCCGCGCGTATGTACACTGCGTACCGCTCATCAGGAGCCCTCCGCCCCGTCCTTCTCGAGGCCACGGCTCGCGACGCGACTGGTTCATCGTCGACCGGTTGATGATGGACAGCGAATCGCACAAGGGGAGAGGCGCGTACGCACACACGGATTAAGCTTTGAAGATCGCGCCCCGCGCCTCTGGCGCCGACGCGCCCGACTCGGGAACGCACACTCGCCTCTGGAACTGCTTATCTGCGGGACGAGGACCGTGTACCGAGCGCGCGTGCGCACAGAGATAGGCCACGTCGGGCGGACGCTGGGCGCAGAGGCGGGCGCGTTCGGGAGCAGAAACCCCCTCGCACGGACTAGAGTGTTCGACATCCGGTTCTTCCGGCGCGGGCTTCCTGGTGCGCTCCCACCGCCATACTGATCCTAAAGCTTAGAGCTTAAGGCGAGAGTGTCTCCTAACTGGTGGGTGGGATCGCCTCCAATGGGCATCGCGCGCCCGTCGTCGCGTGTAGGAACATGACGTCGGTGGACGGTGGGCTGGATCGACCGCCGCGGAGATGACTCGCTGGCCGGAGAAGTCTTCTCGGGGGTGTCGGGAAGCCGGATCGGGGAAACTGCACTAACGCATGTGTTGAATATGATAGCATGACTGAAATCGTGGTTAATCCGCAATGCATTTGAGTTGGGACGTGCAATACATGATCATCGAGACGTGTGTCGTATATACGGGCCTTCGTGTATTGAACCCCTTCGTGTCAGCTTCGCTCAGTTCGTAAACGTTAATTCAAGGAGTGTCCCTCGCCGCTGTCGAGCTTTTTCTTGAAAAGCCTGTCGGCCAGGTCCTGGGCAAACCCGCACATCGTCAAGGTCGCTAGCAATCGAATGAAATTAGATCATCTTCTCCAACACATGTTACGACGATCACTCACGGTTCCACGAGCCCGACGTCGGGAAGATCGCGCCTCCAGTGACGTAGACGTTGCCGCACCCGCGAGGACGGTATTCACTATCCACGGACGCATGGGGGTCCGCCTTGAGATCGTCGCTCATGTAGAGCATCGACGTCTCGTGCACGAGACCGGGCACCCGGATCATGTCCGCAGGCGGATGGTCCTTCTTCCAACCCGCACCGGCGAGCACGAACGATTCTTCGTTCTGGCTGTCGACCGGCACCTTCTTTACGACGGCGTCGTGCCAGAACTCGATCTGGTCCGCGGCGCCGCCGGCCATGACCTCGATCGCCTTGTACCTGCAGGAAAGCTGATAAGAGCGCAATCCAACGGGTCGGGAAGGCATCTCGCGACTTACGTGGCCTCCTCCATGATTTTGGTGCAAGAGTCAGTGTTTTCATTCTGCAGGACTTGAAGCCGGATGTTCGTGGTCACGTCCGGGTTCGAAGGTTGGTGCTTGACCCAGGACGTAGGGTTCTTCTCGTCCAACTCGCCAAGAGTTGCACATACTAGACGGCATGTTAGACCTCCTGGTATGCAGGAACTGGCGTCATCACAACGTACCTAGCACGACGTACTTCTCAGAGCCACGAAGCTGGTCCTCGGTGGCCGCTGCAGCGTAGTCGGGGCAGAGCCGAGCCGCGTCCTCTGCATCGTTCTCGGGATCCGGCGAGTGAATGGCAGTGATCTGGACGTGGTACTGCAGCCCGGTCTTCGAGTCTTTTCCCGCGAGGTACGACGCCGCGATCTGCAGGTGTTCTGCAAACTTGACGTCCTTGAGGAGAGCGATGGGGAAGCGCGCCGTGATATGGGAGATGTAGTGCCCGGCGACGCGCGAGCCCACGTGGTCCTTGAGGCGGTCCCCGATCGAGTTCATGAGCAGCGTCGTCGCAGGGAACGCACCCGCCGCGAGGATGATGTTCGTGTTATGGCGGGGGAAGCACAGCGCGCCACGCGACGTGTGCAGCACGTTCGGCCGCGGGTGCTCGCTGTCGTCCTCAGGATCAAGGTCAAACCGCTCGACGACGGTGTCGGTCGCGATCATGAGCGGGTGGCCGCGCTTCTCCTTCGCGAGCCGCCTCTGTCGCTCGTAGATCTTAAGCAGAGGGCCCGGGGTCGAAAATTTGTCGAATGCGACTTGGTTCGGGACGGATGTCTTGCGGCCGACGGAGAGCGGCGCGTCATTGGTGAGGTACGCGGTGGGAATGCCCTTCTTCGCGACGGCTTCGTCGAGGCGGGTTTGGATGGTCTTCTGGAGGCCTTGGCCGAAGCAGGGGTCCGCGATCTTGTTGGCGCGTGTGACGTGCAGGAGGTCCTCGCAGCGCTCCCAGAATCCCTCCTTGGACGCTGTATCCTTCAGAGACTTGGGGAAGTCCCGCATCATGTCTATGCCGTTCTCCCGGAGCGGACGCGGGCACCACGCAGACCAAAAGGTGCTACGGCCACCGAAGAAGGGGCAGGAGCCGTGCATGAACTGTCGCGCGTTTGGATGAGCCATCAATCGATGCAGGTAGACATGCAATATTCACAAACCTTTGCGGGCGACTTGACGGTCTTCGACGTGAGCTGCCACGGGAAGGTCTCAGACGGACCACCTAGGACAAATTTGAAAGGAAGAGGCATATTCTACAGAAAGGAACGTCAAGATCTTCACGAGAAGAGCAAACCAGGATGGGCCGTACCTGAAAGTGTTCCGGGAGCCAAAAGCCTGTAGCGCACGTCAACACCCATTTCTGAAAGAAGCAGACGCTGAAATGCTGACCTCCACGCTCAAGGATGAGGATCTTCCGCCACGGGTCCTTCTTCAGGGCCGCATCGATGTAGGCAAGAGCGCAGAAGCCGCTGCCAACGACGATGTCGTCGAACTCGCCATGGTCGAGGATGTTAGCCCACGTGTTGTCGTCGACGAAGTAGTGCTTCGCGGTCGCGTACGCCGGCGTCGGCGACTGTGGGCCGGGTTGTGGGTAGCCCCACTGGGTGGCAGGCTCCCTCGGGGCCACCGTCATCGGAAGATATGGTATCTGGCCTGTGCGGAAGTGGAAGGAGGGAACGGTCGGTCCGACCGTCGTGAGGTAGTCCTCGGGGCGGTGTTTGGGATCGGCGGACATGGTGGCTTCGAGGTGACGAGTGCGTATAACCAGAGAAAAGAGAGTGGCGGCTTGGGTCCCGGAATAAGAGGTAGCTTGCGCGGCGTGTTTATATACCCCGCGTCAGCGCTCTAGCTCTCCGGTGATCCTGGTCTCCGAGCAGGACGAAGTTCTGAATAACGTGAAGGTGTGGGGACTTGACACTTGGGCCACTGCATGGAAGGCTGAGTATACTACCTCTACCGCCTGTTCGGCCGCAGTAATGAAAGGGTCCTACATGATCGACGAAGAGTTATGCGCATCTTGAGAAGTCGGACTTTATGTTTGACGCGCCCATGCCGTCTGAGACGGCGAGCTGATCCCGCAGCTTCAAACTGTTAGCCTCAGAGTAATGCTTTTGAAGCAATATCAAGTCTAAAAATCATTTATGCCAGGCAGTGAGTACCTACAAAGACGTGCCAGAGAGACGCACCGCGGAGCGTGCTTGACAGATCGACGTCGCTTTGAAGCGAGGGCTACGGCGTGTGCCTAACCCCGGTCGAATAGAGCAAGGAATGCCGGTCGGTATTCCCTTCACAGATGCGGAGCTCTCGAGTGCGGTTCGTCCCAAGAGCGTAAAAATCTGTCGCCTGGGTCATTTGGTCAGGGTCGCGCCTAGTTCCTGCGTCTCCAGCGATAGCGCCCATGGTCAGATGGACGCAACTCTTCACCGGCGCCGACGCCGCCAGCCACACGCGACGTCAAGTCCAATTCCTTCTGCCAAAGCAAAGCATTGAACTTGGTATATTTCCAATGTGCCTTATGTATTATACGCCAGTGGTCTCCTTCAAGTACTCTGCACAACACGCATGAGCAACAAGATAGAAGCACGTTACACACATAATCACCTCTCGTCACTTCGAAAGCCGCAAACGTAGCACCAGCTGCCGGTATGCTAGGTAGAGAAGTCAGACTTGCATATACTCAATGAGACCGTTGAACACACCTTCGCAACACTTTGGAGTGAACGTCAGATGAGTGCATGCAATGGAAGCTGCCAAAGATTACTCACATGACGGTGTAAGACCACGGAATAGGCCAGCACTGGAGCGGTTTTCAGCAAAGGGAGAGCGAGTTTAAGATGCTGCCGGGACTCACGCTCCGGACTCTGCGAATACGGTACGTATCTCGCGAGCGATATATTGCACAGGCGTTCCTTCCGGCGGTGTTGCACGAAGTTGTACGCGAGACTTGATGACGTCTGTGGGGTCGGATGCGCGCCATCACTGACTACTGGCGCATATGCAAAAGACAGCACAACGTACCTAGGGGATAACATGACAGCCAGTACGCGATCTGATATAGACGCAGGTTCTCAGTAAAGATGAGTAAGTACACAGTGGATCATACGCACGCCTCCTGTCGATCCGCTGACGAGTAGAGCCCAGACTGGCACTTGCGAGCCGTACTTCTTGCTGAATTGCCGCTTAGAGAACTCGAACGCTACCCCAGCTGGTCGGAAACACAACTTTGAATCCAGAGCACAAGCACTGACCAGTGTAGAACCTGAATAGACAGCATGAGCGACTCGCTTGGCAGTTCATACGGCGACTCACGAACCCCGCGTATGCCGGAATCTCTCGAGCGACAGTAACCCAATAACCCCTCATGATACCCTTCCTGAAGCCCCAATCTCGCCACATCTCACTTACTACCGCACGCAGCCGCTTATCTCCAGGGGATCCGTACTGTCCCTGCATCCGCACTTTGAACATTTCCACTGACCACAATAGTTAAGACTACGTTCGGACTACAAGCTGCATGAGATTGCACACCTGGACTTGCCAATATAGCTTGTGCCGCCCCAGCCATCGCCCCGGCAGCGGCAATCTCCTTGAGGGATAGCTGAGGGAATGGCGAGATGGCACGCTTGGAGATGGCATAGGAGGCGAAGAGGAGGGAGTTCACGCCAGCAATGCCCACAAGAGGGCTTGCCATGCCTATGCATTGTTCGTAAAACTAGCGCGATACAAAATGCGTAGAGATCCAGACGTACCTTTGTATAGCGCGAGGAACCCTTCATTCCGTAAAGTTTGGGTGAGAATGTCCATAGGGCCTTTCTGTATCGTTTTCCCTAAGTTCCACTAGCCCTCACACAAGGTCGGCCACACTCACGAACATGCCCTCTGCAGTAGCATGTCATCATGAGTCCACGTTCGAGCGGGCGAGCGGGGAGAGGACTGAACTGGGGGCGGTCTGCGCGCGGGTCTTGATAGTGTCGAGCGGCTGGCCCACGATGACTTGAGCCGCGCCGCCGACGCTCCCCGCGATGAGCTCGTTGATAGTCGATGTATCCATGAATGCAAGAACGATGAGGTGAGTGTCAAGAGTGTCAAGGCGGCCCGACAGTAGTAGGCTGGAGATAAGTCATGCTCGGGGAAGACGGCGCGATCATTGCGCGATCTCGTTGCCGAGCGCGTCGTGGACGACGTTCCCAGGACGCGTCTAGGACGCGTCGCGGTCACGCCGCAAGGTGCGCGACGCGTACGCGTCGTTCTTCTCATACCTACCACACTCGCGTACGGCATAGCGCTTGAGTCAATACCCCTTCTCGTCACATGCTTGCTGGGTCGTGTAGGTTTGTCGGCTCGCTCAAGTGCCGTGCTCCTGACTTGACCATCGATGCCCATCACACACCAGTGGCACCCTCGTGAAAAGCGGTCTCCCGTATTTTCCGACACTTAGCCTTGAGCAGCGAGGAGAAGTCGACCCGGTACGTACCACAAGACTCGTTCTCAACTTGATAGAATACTCATGGGACGCTCAGAAATTGTTGCCACCATGCACCGAGCCTTGACGATAGTTGAGATCGTAGAGCATATATGCGACATAGCGGAAGATGACCTAATCCTGGCCGCCCTGGCATCTACATGCAACCTCTTCCACGAGCCTGCGATTCAGACTCTGTGGCACGTTCTATACGACATTGTCCCTCTCATTAAATGCTTTCCAGCGGATTGCTGGGAGATCGTCGGCAGCAAGATAGTAGGACCATTCATGACTCTCCCTGTTCTACCCACTCGCTAAAGCATAGTACGACAGGCATTTCGTCGTATACCGTCAACTTCAGAATGGACACGCTTCCTTCATTATGCCCCTTTCGTTCGCGAGCTGGATACAGCTAGGTTCTATGGCGGCAAACCTTCGCACAGGTACCAAGAGGGCGTGCTAGAGACTCTTTGCACTCAGCGACCGACCCTCGCTCTTCTCCCCAACGTTCGCAATGTGAGATGGATCATCGTCAAGTCTCACCAATCGTTCACGATCCCCCCACTGGTATCTCTCTTATCCATACTCGGCGATCGAGTAACCTCCATCACCATCGAAGGCTGGGAGCAGACCATCACATCGGATGACGTTCTGTCCTCCTCCGTGGATGCGGTGGCCATTCGCTGTCCCCAGTTGAAAAACTTTCGTCTCTTCACCTTACACCCTTACGAAGATCTTCCCGTCATCCCCCAGGCTACGATCGCCCTCTCCAAAATGACTCTCGGCGCCCTTCACCTCAGCGAATTTCACTGTGATTGTATCCCGCTTACACAAGAAACCATCCAATACCTTGCTGGACTCGACGCTATACAGTCCCTCACCATTCTCTTACCTCCTCCCCTCCCATGGAACTCCTGGCCCGGCAAACCCTTTCGATCGCTCACCAGAATCCAGCTCACGTCCACAGTTCAGGCCTATGCTGCTTTCAGTCGTGCCGTAAAGCTCCCACAAGTCGAAAGCCTCAGCCTCAAACTCGTCTGGGACGCTGCAGGAGCCGCCGCTATCGAAGAACTTTTCAAGTCCATCCGCCGACAATTCGACCCTCACGTCTTCCGTGACATTTCCATCAACCCGGCCACGGAGCCCCACTCAGTAACCGCATCGTTCAGATTTGACTGCACTATCCGGGACACCTATCTACGGCCGCTACTGGAATTTCGCAAAATGAAGGCGGCGGATCTCTCCTTTGAATGTTGCCACGCGTTCAATGACGCCCTCATTCAGGACATTGCGAAGGCGTGGCCCGATATCGAAACACTGTACCTGTCCATCGAGGATTATTGCCTTTATACCCAGTACCCCTCCGCTTACGCGCTCACCTATTTCCATACCCACTCACGCTCCCTCCACACACTCGGGATGCTATTCGACGCACGAACGTTCCCGGAGAACGACTTTGACAAGCACGTGGACAGGCGGAACAGGTCGTCAGTATTTAGTCTTCACGTCGGGCAGTCTCTGATCGATAGCCCGGAGCGTGTCGGACTCTACTTCGCACGCCTGTTCCCCGATCTTGAAGACCTTCATTTCGGGGCCTTTGTAAGCGGGGATGTTGGACCCTACTTCGCCCATGACTGGAGGGAGGTCAGGCGGTACATTCCGTCCTTCCGCACCCTACGGAAAGACTTCGAGAGTATAGTGACGGAACCAGGGACCGACGAAGATGATATGATGGAGGATGCCGACTGAAGGGGAGAGAGAGCTCAAACTAGCTGTATCAGGTTGTACCAGGTTCCCGCACTTTCTTTCAGAAGTCCACCCTTGCTAACGAATCTCGCTCTTGCTTGCTTGTAGCAGCTGGTCTTATTTCTGGCCAGCAGTATTTCACCAATCTGATTCCCTCCACGTGCTCACGTCACTTGCACTACGTGTTTGTATACATGTGAGTCTTACGCTGGTCTGGCACGTACTCAGCTCATCAGATGGCTACACGGCGCGCACACAGCACTTACAGCATGATCTGGCTGTAGAGCGAATATATTCTCTAATGTTAGTACGTTATGGCGCTTTGCCGACATCTCCGTCTACGGTTTTGCTCGCTATCCTGTGCAGAGGACGATTCCGAGTCATCAAGCGCTTTGTACAGAGCTATGTCTCCATAATCGACCCCCGTTGTACTGTTGGAAAAAGTACTTGTTATGTCTTCGACACTCTAGCTTTCCCGTCCCGAACTTCGAGCCGCAGGATGCATCATATCAATAGTTGAACGTGGAAACGTTTGCTTCATGAGCATTTCACATATAAAACTTGTGAAAGGTCCCTTCGTATTTGTTTCGTATACATAGCGGGGCGCGCGCCAACGCCTCCCGACTCGCGACGCGTCTGGTCCTAGTCGGCTTTGCCACTTCAAAGACAACGATCTTGTCTGCAGAATTTGTGACTCAGCTTCGTGGTGCATATTGTACAAAACATGGCCAGTGCGTGGACGATAATCCACATATACTTATATGCTGATGAACATCATTCTCATCGGCCTACATCAAGTCGCCAGCTACAACCGTCGCGCCTCCTCGATGAACAGCTAGTTGGCTGTCTTCCTCGAACTACTTCCCCACCCTCTCCCCTCGTACGGCTCCTTAAGATCGCGACGAAATGCACCGCTGTCTCCAGATTCCAGAGTTACTTTCCATCATCTTCGAGAATGTCCACAAAGACGAGTCCTGCGGGCCCGCAACCGTCGCTGCCCTCGCGCGGACAGCGCGCTGCTTCGAAGACGCTGCACTCAATGTACTATGGAGCACTCAACTCACGCTTGTCCCACTTATCAAGTGCTTTCCCTCGGAGCTATTGAAGGAGACGGGAGGAGAGGATGGGTTACGCACGTTGGTGAGCCACTCCTTCGAATTGTCCTAGGGCATAGTGGGCACATCAACGCTGGAACGGCCCATAGGAAATGACTGGTTTAGATGTGAAACTTCTCACAATTGGGCGCAGATAGCGTTGGACGGCCTCTTCCTGGACATGTCACAACAGAACCCCCTACCATTCTCGACATGCATATAGTGGCGATCACCTGTCGTCCAAGGGTTCCGCACAGGACTCATGAGAAGCCACGACGCGGTTGTGTTCCTCGCGACCAATGCACTTAGACATGCGAGGGCAACCCTCTACCATATATCCGCTCTCCTCTTTTTTCTGATTTCGATCACGAGTAAAAGACTACATCTGACACACCGACTGTAGGCATTCATTCAGACACCGAAAGGGGAAGACTGGGAGCGAGTCCGCTTCTATGCTGCGCGCATTCGCATATTGGGCATCTCCGTGTACGACATCTACAAGGTCACCTCTCGATTTCCTGTCCTGGCGGGCTCAGTGTACGTCACACTCCGGGATGGAGTTGGTACAGAGCCTTTACTTCCCAACCTACGGCACACCGCATGGGCACAACAGCTGTATTTAGATCAGAGTGCAGAGGTGGCCTTGTTCCAGCTTCTGCTCGGTCCTCAGGTATCGTCCATGGAAATCCGCGTTACGAAGTTGTCACCGGAGTCTGCAGAACAAATTGCCGCCTCGTTGGACAGCTTCGGGCACAACCCATCTCAAATACGGAACATCTTAATACGCGCTGGTGGCTCTCCGGTGGTCGAACGGGCCATAAGCAACCTTTGCTGCCGGCAGCAGCACCTGCAACAACTGGTGGGGCTTTGGGAAACGAACGTATCCTTCGATTTCGTAATGCACCTCTCGACCTTGAATAATTTACAAAAAGTAAGCCTCCGCCTCAGTGAAGATACATCAAGACAAGTGCTGGGGAAGGCAACGGACAACGGGGCCTTCTTCCCTAGCCTTCGTATACTGCAGCTTCATGTCGACTCACTTGCTATCGCCAAGTCATGGGTCGACACACTCCACCGTTCAACAATCCGAGGATTGGAATTCGACCTTGCCAAACCCCCGCCCGCCGCTGCGCTTCACGAGTTCTTGCTCAAGCTCGCTGCAAGCTCCTCCCGCGCCGCCCTGCGTTCGCTCTTGATCCGTAGCATTACGCCTGCGCCGCGCGGCGCCCCCGGTCACGTCATCCTCCCGGACACCCTCGCGCCACTACTCCAGCTCTTCAATCTTGAGGGACTTTTCCTCGAGCCAGGCAGCCCAATAGACGTCGATGACGATTTCCTTTCCCGTGCCGCCGTGTCCTGGCCGCGCATCAAGATACTCGAGCTTAATGCCGAGTGGCGGCGGTACTCACCCCAAGGGCTCGTGCCCCGTGCGACGCTCATGGGTCTTCTCCCTCTCGCCAAGGCGTGCCCGGACCTGTGTAGCCTTGCCCTCCCGCTCGACGTCTCGGCGGCCCCGTTCCGCGCCGCATACGAGGCCGACCGGCGTCCCACAGGCGGCATCTCCTTCAAATGGTGCTACTCCATCGGTATCAGCACGTCGCCTGCTCCCCGCGAATCCGAGGTGTTCTCCGTCGCTAGTTTCCTATCCGATCTCTGTCCCGACCTCGAACGCGTGCAGACCTCATGGGTACGCGCTGGCCCCATACTCCCAGGTGACGCCGGAAGGCAGCTGGACGATGAAGACGAGGAAACAGCTGAGATGTGGCGGACGACCGAGGGCTATGCAGTAGAGATGGCGCGTGTGCGTAGGCAGGAACGAATGTGGATCGAGGAGATCGGGGACGACTTGCCTGTGGACGAGGAAAGCGACAGAGAGGAAGATAGGGGAGGGGAAACGGGAGATGGCGACGAAGTGGGTAACGACGGAGACTGAAGTCACAGGCTACTTCATCACGCAATGGTCTGCGTGGCGTCTTGATTGTCTGTATGAAGTCCGTCGAGTTTTCTATGCTTCTCGCATTTGATTTGTCTCTCCTCCCTCCACGTTCGATGACTTTTGAACGTCTAGAGATATGGTATAATAAGCATTCAGGCATTGAGCACGTCAAATCGATCCTGGTAAACCTTTTATATTATCGAAAGGACAGCGATGTGGTAGATTTCCACAAGCACCGGACGAATTCGCCGTGATGGCGTAGAAATGGGGCATCGCTTCCTCAGGCTCTGGTTTACGTTTAGTACCATCCTGCTGCCAGTGATAGTGTCATGTGGGAGTATGATGGGCATATCGGACTGTTGAACATCAAGCGATGTCTCAGCCGGGTTCCTTGGAGATTCATCCATCAATAACCGAGAGGACGTGGATGCGGACGAAAACTTGGGTACGACTCAATCGGAGCTCGAGCTACGCAATCCACTGCGGTAACACTTGGGTCACTGACCAAGCTCGAGATTCGGTCCGGGAGTCTCTTTAGCGAGTGTTGGCACCGCTGTTTACTGGTCATCGACGCATCAAGCCTTGTAACAGGATAAATACTCGGAATAAGACCGCGAAGTAGGCGTATTCTACTCTATCTCCCCACCCAAGACTATCGCAGGATGAAGTCCTCGGTAGCACCTCCACTCCAAGCTCTACTTAAACATTTACAACTTCTGGATCCTCTTCATCTCTAACTACTACGCATGGCGCTGCCGCTCCGACACCGTCCTCCTACCGTTCTATCACTCACATCTGGGAGAAAACGCTCACCTCGATGTCGGCGCGGGCACCGGGTACTATCTGGCCGCATCTGTCGCGCAGCTGAGGAAGACGAAGACCGTCACACTCCTCGATCTGAACCCGAACCCCCTTACGCATGCGAAGGAGAACCTCGCACGGGCAGGGCACGAGGGCACAGTCGATACGTGCGTGCACAATGTTTTCGAGCGGTACCGGAAACACTTCGCGGCAAGTTCGACTCGGTGGCGCTCTTTCACGTCCTCCATTGCCTGCCGGAAGCATTTCTACGAAAAGGCGAAGAAGTCTTTACGGGTCTTGCCCCCGCGCTGGTCCCGGGGGGCGTGGTGTACGGGTCAACAATCCTCGGGAATGGCGTGGAACACAACCGGCCCTTCGGACAATGGATTTTGAGTATATACAACAAGAGGGGCTGGTTCGGGAACGCGGTTGACTCGGAGGAGGGATGAAGGGAAGCATTGAGGAGGAATTTTGAGGAGTACGAGGTACAACTAGTGGGAGCTGTCGCGCTTTTTTCCGCCCAGAGACCGAAGGTTGACACACTAGCAAATGAGTTGTAGTTAGCTATGAAGGTGGTCTTCTAAAAGCCATCAATAGTGAGCATATGCTGATACGCAGTTAAAGGTTATAAGCAAACCAGCGACTCTTTGTAGGTACAGCGAGATGGCGAAGTGAGCGTGTCGGAAATACAACTTGGAGCTATGAGAACATTCGAAGCCTTTTGTGCGATACTGGACACCGGCCTGGCAACCTCGCAGTCGTCAGGGAGCGATGGTGACTGGGAACACTAGCGGTTTGCAAAAAATGCCGATCCTTAGACTACTATTTGTCGAGATTGAATGAGTATCCTATACATTATCAATGAGATATGGTTGTACTTGACTAATATCCCGTCAGACTTCAGAGTAGAATTTATACCCCAGAAAGCCACTCACTGTGAGTCATTTCCAAACCAAACATTCTACCCGTCGATTTCACCCTCAGTATCGTCGTCATCGCTCTCATCCGACCCTTCTTCAGCTTCATCACTAGATTCCGGCTCTGATTCATCGTAAAAATCCATGCCCGGCGGGTACTCCTGCGTACCCGTACCGTGCTGTCGGCGGGAACCCTGGCGTTCGTCCTGCTTCAGGAGCCATAATATCGGTAGGTAGCGGTTGACCTCCGCCCATGTACTCTCGATCGACGTCTGTTCCGCGTTCCCCTCCGCCACGAACGAGTCAACGTCGCCCGCCGAGATCCGCCCGAGCTCAGGGAAGATGCGCGCGAGAAAGAGCGCTACGCGCTGTGGTGCATGGTCCAGGATGGGCGACCAGCAGACCTCGAGCGAGCTCACCCGCGAAGTACTCGGGCGTTTCGCGAGCACACCGTAGTATCGGCGAGAGGGACCAAACCCGTCGGCGTATGCGCCACGCTTCCAACGCGCGGCATTAAACTGCATCCCGATCGAAGTCAATTGCGGCGCGTACGCGGCGAGGTGTGACAGCGCGGTGAGGGTTGGCCGCGGTTCGTCGACGATGCAAAAGACGCGGTGCGCAACTTCGAGGTCGCGGAGGTTTGGCCAAGCCTGAGCGAGGTGAAGGAAGAGCAGGTCGTCGAGCGCGTAGTGAACGGGAAGCCCGCAGCTGAAGCTTTTGAGACGGGTGAAGGGGAGGAGTGGCGCAAAATCCGCCGAACGGATGATTGTGCGGCTTCGTGCTGCCGCCCGCCGAGCATAACGTGTCCTGTCGGGGAGGATCGACAGAGTTAAAAGGGAATCGGGGAACAGCTGTCGAGAGATGGAGGCGAAAAACTCTGGTATTGTATCTAGGCCGGGATCTCCCGCAATGCCCAAGTACAATGTTTCAAGGGTGGGGAGAGGCAGCATGTGGCTAAAATTGATGTAGGCCCGCGCGGTTCCATCCACGGACAAAGTCGACAGGCCTTTGAAAGGTTGAGAGATGGAGCTATTCAGCGGCCATACGTAATCGTCCGGAAGTCGAAAAGAGGCTTCGCGGAGTGTACCAAGCTGCGCTAGTGTCATTATTGCAGCTGGAGTTATGGAGATTTGGGAGCAATCGAATTTGGTTAAAGACCTGTTCGATGCCAAGGTGGAGAGCGCGAACGAGGTGGAGGGAGCGGGTGAGTAGCGCCGGGGTAGTGTGGACCAATCGAGTGATACATGTAAAGTTTGCAGGGCGGGGAAGCGTACGTCGATCATTCCAAGCGCAGCGCATAACACGTCTTCTGAACAGGACCCCAAGTCCCAGCCGGAAATGGAGATTCGTTCTACCATGGGGCCCAGGAGCGAGAGTAAATCGGGAAGTTTTTCGGAGTTGCCATTCCAGAACCTGAAAGAGCGGATATTTGGGAAGAGAGCGATGACAGGTCTGTGAGTGCATAGAGTGGCCAGGACATTGTCATGAAACCTGTGTCGATGTGAATCTCGTAGATGTTGTTGCTCATTGAGATGTCGCACAAGCCGCGAATACTTGAGAAAACGCGTCCAATCTCGAGGAGAGGGTATTCGAATGAATTTCTGATTGATACATCAGCGCTGGGCCCTTAGTCGCTGCATTTATGGTTTATACTTACGATACCTTTTTGGTCGATTTGCCACGAGTCCGGTGGGAAGCAACGGACGAGGGGAACCAAGGAAGGGAGCTCGGCCCACAAGACCCACATTGCAGGCTCATGGAACGCTTTGCATGTACGTGCTAGGGTAGCCAATGTAGAGTTCTTCGAGCACAGACAGATATTTCTGAAAACCTCTGAAACATTTAAACATCGATACGTGGCCGTTCCGACTGTCATGTTGAAGGTCGCGGGGTTCCGAGGTTGCTTATTTCTATCTCAGAGGAAACGCCGTCTCAGAATGAAGCATGGGCATCGGGATACCACAGCAATCACTCTCACCTGTAATATTGGAAACTTCGGGATGGTGTAGTCCGTAGCCGTGAAAGATATCGATGTTAGAAAGACGAATCAACTTGAAGGGCTCTGAGACTGTCGCCAGGTGGCAACATCTTAGACGCGTGACGTCACGCGTTTTGATGGATTTTTGGTGAAGCGCATATACACATCCTAGAACCAGGAGTCAGGCTGCGATTTCCTTCCATGACTCAGTATCGTAGGACTCATCCTGTGTGATGACCTCGACTGGGACCGATGCTAAGGAGACTAGAAATAGCCCAAGAGACTGAGATCGGGTACAGTATAGTCAGCAATCCACATACTTATCCTGCGAATTGCGTTACTCTACAGCCCTGTAGAGGATCGAGGCGTGAGCCAGCCGTCGTGGCGAGACCTCCAAATAGTGCTCTGTCTACACAGAAACATGGCTTTTCCTTGTCCACACCAACCAAGATTGGAGCAAGCGGGTCTGGTATCCAATTTCTCACCAAAAGAAAGCGTAACATGCGAGTGTACGGGAGTGCGGGAGGCTAAGTAAATATGCCAGCGGTAGCGACAGAAATAAAAATGCGGATGTAGCGATACTAGCCGACGGTGCGCCCGGCGAGCGTCCGACAACGTCCTTGTCTTGTCCGTGAGCGCGTAGGGTAGCAGGCGGTGCGGGGAATATGTACTAGTGCGTGCAGTGCGCAATAAAGTCCCTGGATGCGGAGCGTGACGGGGGGCGTGATGCGTGAGCGACGAGCGGGGTATGTACGGGGGTCCAAGCAGAGTCCTTGTAGATTATAGGATGGACAGCGACGAAAGCGCAGAAAGCGAGACGAGCGCGAGCGACGTCCAGAGACCCGCCCCAACGAAGGGTAGGCGGAGCGCCGGGGCCGCCGCGCTCGACTGGGACGTCGTACTCGCGGGCGCGGAGCCCGTGGAGGACGGATTGGAGGCGGCCTTAGAGACGGTGACGGTTCCCGCGACTTGGGCGGCGGTAGACTGGGCGGATGAGGCGGAGGACGCTGCGGCAGCGGTCGACGCGGCATGGGTCGCGGTGCTGTCGGTGTCGAGGATGAGGCTGCTCGAGGTGGGTGCTGCGTCGCCTTTCGCTGTTTACCAAGAGTCGTCAGCGGTGCGAAGGAAAGGAAGAAAATGCTACTTACAGTCGAAGTTCCCGCCGCTCTCCTGTGCGTCTTGGACCGCCTCCTGCAGGAGCTGGTTGTCGTCCTGGGGCACGAGCGACACGAAACCGACGCGGGGCGGGTCGACGGACGGGTGCGTCAGGTTGCCGTAATAGAAGATGACCGCGTTGCTCTTCAGGAAGGGGTCGCCGAGGTTCCAGCTGAAAAGCGCCCCAGTGCTAGGCGCGTCTGTGCTAACGACGTTGTTCGCGATGCATGTCGTCGCGTCGCCCTTCTTGTTCTGCGAGACGAAGTCACGCGCATCAACGGGGAACTTCTTCCCACCAATCTGGAACACAAGATCGTGCGCGGCGCTGCAGGGCAGGGTGGGGTTCGCGCTAGGGTTGGCGGCGACGGCGGGGGAGACCTGGGTCATGATGTTGGTCACGACGTCCGCTGGGCCGCGGATGAGCGAGTTGCCCTGATCGACAACGTAAGCATCAATAACGAGCACAAGAGCAGCCGAGACTCACGGTATCAATCAGCGCAGAAACGATAGAAGTGTTCACACCGGCTCCAGGCTGAGAAGACGTGGGGAGCTGCTTGCCGTCAAGGAAGACCGCATCAATCTCGACCTCCCAGCGCCTATACGCCCCTGTCAATTGGTTGTACCATCGCCTGTGGGATTTCACTTACAGAGGGTAGACTTCGTTGGGGGCGAACGTAGGCGGGGTCAAGCCACCCTCCGAGGGCGCATACAGGCGGACGGGCACCCAAGTGATGCTGGACTCGCTGATATCATCAGGCAGCTGGCCGATAGTAATCTGGCCCTCCCCAGACACGTCGATGGTGTCGCGCTGGAGCGTGATCTATACCGAAGCCAGCAGTGAGCGGTAGAATCAGCTGGAGGAAGGCGCTGCGTACTCACCGAAAACAAGGGGTCGTCGATCATGTCCTCCGAGATCAAACGAGGCACGAGCGGGCCGTACGTCGCAATCTCGGAGACGAAGGTGTCGGTGTTGGAGGGGTTGCCATTCTGTTATGGACGGGTACTAGATCAGTGTCTGGACACTCCACAACGTGTTCGGGCGTACCTTGGCGCTGATGGCTGAAGCCTGGACGAAACTGGAATGCATACATGAGCTGAACCGCCCACACGGATCTGGGGCACTGCACAACACGCACCTCTGCGACGGGAAGCCAAGGCCAAGAATGCCCGCACCGCCATTCGCGACTGCTGAGTTGTCGGTGTCGTTGATCGCGGCGAGCGTCTGGTCTGGCAGGCTGAGCCCGGCGAGCGTGACGCTGTCGTATCCGACGGGACCACTGGCGTGTGTTCCGCTCGTGGAGTCTCCGTACTGAAGGTTGACGGAGCCGCCGGAGGGCTTGAAGGATTTTGAGGGGTCGTACGGCGTCGCGGTCGATCGTTGGCACTGCTTCGTCGTGCACGCTGTGGACATAACCCAGAGATCGCTGGAGCCGGTATCTGCGAAGACGTCGGCGATTAGCGGCTGGTTACGCACGTTTTTGGAAGGAAAGCGGGAGAGTAAGGTGAGTGTCCCAAACTCGTATGGCTACGGTGCAAATGAAAAAGAAAATCCGGACTTCATAAGAGCATGTAGGGATGCGATTTGTTGCGCATATATTCTGCCGGGAACGCGTATACAACAAATCAAACTCACCAAGGTTCACAGCCGTAGTAGAATCGCCCAGGGTGAGAGCGACCGTGTAGAAACTGCTTCTGCGTGAATACATACACTCCAATCACGCGACAAAGCACTCACAGGTCCTGGCTGTCACCGAGACCGACACTCCCGCCAACGACGTTCCCTTCGGGGGCGGCGCGCTCCGCTAGTCTGCGCTGTCTCTGGAAGGGGATGGTGACCCCACCCTTCTTCGGCTTCGCGGACGTCCGGGTGTTGGAGAGTGCGGGCGCATCGGCAGGGACGGGGATGGCAGAGGCCAGGTCGGGGACGAGAGCCGTGGCAAGCACGAGGACGAGGGCGGCGGGACACCAGCTAGACGGGTACATCATCGCGAGGAGGAAAGAATAGCGGCGACCGGCGCAAAGAAGAGGAAAAGAACGTATACCAGATAGTGGCGAGAAAAGGAACCCAGACCAGACCGAGCGCGGCCTTCCTTCGACCAGAGAGCGACAGAGAGGGCAGCGAGGGGGGCGCGGGGGGCGGCGCCATGGCGTATATGTAGATCATCGTTCGGCGGATGGGCGACAGTGCCTTGCCGCCTTCACCAGACGGGCGGTACGCGCGTGGCAACCACGAACCCGACCGCGCTCGACTCCGACGTCGTCTCCAATCAGACCCGTCTCTCTGCACGCGACGCCTGTCTCCCCCGGCCTCCTCATAGGCTCGCGAAACTGCTCCGCTCTTTCAGCTAGACACTCCAAGCCTCCTGGCCAAGGCAGACTTGAGCTCGAGCTCAAATGCCACCCCATCATAGATCCGTCGTGCCACCATTATTACAACAAAGACCTCTCAGCGAAGCTTCCCACTCGCCCACAGGCCTTGTTGTCTCAACAAAGTTACCCGATCCATATTTGCACAGCCCGCGTCTACAACGGTGTAATTCCGTCGTCCAATCACGCAGCTCTTCCGCTGTTTTTGCACTTCAGCTCGGACGCAAGCCGGCGTACACTGCGAGATCGTCGGCCCACACGCATCGCCGGGCCCGCAGCCAAGATGCATGGCATCAGAGCCCAACGCCTTGAGGTACGCCGTGTGGAGTCCCGCGCCGGGGAGGCGGTAGCGAGCGGAATGTGGAGGGCTCATAATCGTGTTCCTGGAGGATTGTCTCGGATAACGCACCGGCCTTCTCGGTCTCGGATGCCTCAGCAACTGCTAGCGCAGGTGCTATAGCACTACCGCAGGCCGTAACTCACCCTCAAACAAGAGCTTAGAGGGCTGCAGCCCGGTCCTCAAATAACTGCGGCCGAGAGGCCTTGGTCTATGTTTGTCGTGATAGACTGGTGATCCCGTTGAGCGCCTCACACAAGCATGTGCATGCCCCAAGCCAAGGGCCGAGGCCGCAAGCATAACGCCAGAAGACGGTATCCAATGGCAATGAGTGAAGCTTACTCTCGCTGGGGAATCCTGACGGCGCTCTATAGAACGGCTCTGAGGCTCACGACGGACATGATAGATGAACGGCGTTCAGCATCGAAGCAACGGATCATCGCACACCGCAGTAAGTAATCGTACACTTCCCGCACCCGGCCCCGCATCCAACGTCAGAAGCTAAACCCATACGCGGTCCCCCACGAGGCTGGCTTCGACCCGGTCCACGCTCCACAACGCCTACGAACTCCCATGCCACACAGCCTCACTAGTGCAACGCAGCCGCGACGAGCTCGAGGATCTCCCGCGTACTCTTGCCCGTGTTCGCGATGTCCTTCGCGATTTGCTGCCACGTCGGTCCGTACCGCGGCTCCGCCGCAACGGCTCTCTTAATAACCTCTTCCTGGTGTTCCTGCACCAACGCCGTCAGTATTTATACCTCATGTATATTTATCCGACACAAGAATAAACGCACCGCGATCCCGTGCTGCCGCTCGAACTTGAGCCACCACGCCCAGATGTCGCCCCAGGTGTCGGCGGGCTGTTCGCTCGCTGCGACGGCGCGAGAGAACCAGTCGCGCGCCTTCTCAATCTTGCGTTCCGTCCAAAACAGCCGCGCGACGCTGCACAGCACCCATGGATCGCTGCCCGCCTTGCGCAGTGCGTCCGCGGAGCGCGCCTTTCGTGTTGGTCGCGGCTCCGCCCAGATGGCCATCGACCAGAGTAGGCCGGATGCGGGGCATTCTTGCAGGCCTGGGTGGAGGAGATACGAGTCAGACATGAATCGGAACATCAGAGTGGGAAGACTAACCTCGTGCGAGTACCGTCTTCGCTTGAGCAGTACCACCGCTCCTTTCCTCTACGCCGACTGCCTCCGCCCACAATGTGTCGTTCGCGGGATTCGCGAGCCGCGCCTTGTCCAATAGCGCACGCGCTTTGATGCTCTTCCCGTCCGCCTCCTCGAGGCGGCTCGCGAGGATCCAGAGGTTGACGTCTTTCGGGCACGCCTTGATCCCAGCCGCAAACGCCGCACGCGCCGCCGCGAAATCGCTCTGCTGCTGCCGGATCTGGCCCTGGATCATGTAGAGTTTGGCAAACTTGGGATACTTCTTGATCGCGGTCGCGAGCGTCTCGAGCGCGGTGGACAGCTGGCCTTGTTGCCGCTCGAACACGGCAGACTTCATCCAAATCTACACGACGATCATCGCACGCTATTAGCGATAGTAAAGCGGGGGGAGTGGTAAGAGACTTACCCTTTGAGTATCGGCGACAGTACGTGCACGGACGAGCAGTTCGCGGGCGACGTTGAGCTCGCCGTTTTCTGCCTCGAGCTTGACGGCTGCCAGCCAGATCTGCTCGCTCTCGGAATTGGCAACGAAGGCGCGCTCCAGGACCCCACGGGCAGCTGGGACGTCACCTGCCAGCCACTTCTCCTTGGCCCACATCAGCCAGAGCACTTCGGCCTGCGGACAGTGATGGACAGCGCGCTCCAGTATGTCATTCAAAGATTCACTGTCGGCAGATATCAGTATTATTGTATCCGCACAGTCAGCACGGATCACGTACGCATTGCCGTGCGTCTTCTCCAGGTCCGCCGCCTTCCTCCACAACGCCTTCTTGTCAGGGAACACTCGCAACGCATATGCGAGGATCGCCCGCGCCGCGCCGACATTGCCCTTCGCCTCGGCTGCTTCAGCGTCACTTGTCCATGTGTCGAGCCGGTCCTCTTCTTCGATATCCATTGCAACCGTAGCCTTGATGATAGCCTCGCAAGTCCGGATCGCGCCCTCGTTCTCGCATCGTTCCGCCTCTTTGAGCCACTGCTCGCGCGTGAGCAGCACCTGGTGCCGCCGCAGCTCGCGCACACCCGCCTCAATGGTCTTGTCGACCACAGCGAGCTCCTTGTCGCGCTGCTCTGCAGTCTTCTCAGCTGCGTACGCTTCCTGCTCGAGTAGACGGCCGGCGGCGATCCAAATCTCGTGGCTGGTTGGGATGGCTTTACGGGCCTTGTTGAGCACGGCTTTGGCCTTGTCGGGAGTCTCGAGACGTGCGAGCGCCAGCCAGAGCTCGACCGACTGAGGAATGACTTCGACGGCGCGCGACAAGAGGATGCGTGCATCTGAGGCGGAAGATTCCAGGTTGACGGTTTCCTTCCATAAGCGGACAGAGTTGGGAATGTGTTCGAGTGCTGAATCATTATTAGCATCACGCGATCGATAGAAACAGACGAACATACCTTTGCGCAAGACACGCTTCTTTGCCTTCACGTCGTGCTCTAGATCCGAAGCAGCCATCCAAATCTTGACGCTCTGTCCAACGTGTTGTACGGCGTTCGCGAGAATGACTTTCGCATCGTCGTTGTTCTGTACGATATGTTCAGACAACGCGCAGACAGTGGCGATAATCGTACTTACGTGCAACCGAGCAGCCTCTAACCATACGTCCTCATTCTTCTGGCACTGTTCACAACCCTGCTTGATGAGCTTCCGTGCTGCAACCATCCTTCCTGCATGCTCCTCCAAACGAGCCGCGGCGATCCAGCCGGGAGCGTGTTTAGGGTTCGACTTGACGAGAGAGTCGAACAACATGCGCGCACGCTTGATGTCGCCAATTTCGGCGTCTGTCTTGAGAATGACGCTATCGAGAGAAGTGAGGTAACCTTTAGGGTCGATAGAAGTTTGAGAACCAGACGTGGCCGTCCCAGAGACCTTTGAAGCAGCATAAGGCTAATGTTTGACGGCATGTGCGATGGAACGTACCTGATCCAGCTTCAGCGACAAGATCTTGTCACGGGCCTGGCTCATCTCCGTGAAGTTCGTAAGGGTCCCGTTATCCGCTGGGGTCTCAAAACCGCCAGACTAATACCACGCCGTCAGTGCTGTTTGCGAATCGTTCATAGGACTGCTTGAACGCACCTCTTGCTGACGAGAATCCAACGAGGTCTCATACTCGGTCCTAGCCCTGTCTCCGACAATGACGCTGTCGGATACAACGAATGACCTCTCGTCCCTTTTACGCTTTTTCCTCGTAAGATTGCCCACCTCAGGAATGCTCTCCCATTCTTCGTCTGTGACAACGGATAGACCTCGTTTCAGGTCGGCGAACTGTTGCTGGATTTTGGGACGCTCGGCTCGATGTTTGGCTAGCTCCTCGTTCTCCCGCGCCTCCCTAAGTGATTAAGTCAGACACAGTTACAAGGCTATGCGGGAGGAGGATGAGATGGTGGAAACGATAAACAGGGTATCGCTCAGAAGTTGGGCAAGATCTACCATAAAAGATGATAGAGAGAAGAAGAAAAGGGAAGGGGAAATGACGCAAATGAGCGACATACCTCCGTGCACGCCTCCTAGCATCCATGTTCTTATCCACCTGTTCATAGATCAAGTCCGCTTCTTCATCGTCTGCCTCATATGTCGTCCCAGCAAACAGACCATACTCGTTGTCCGGGTCCTGGAACTGCTCCGGGTCGACCTCTGCCTCCTCGCCTCGCTTTGCTTGTGCCTCCCTGTGCACAAACTCCGTTAAGCAGGGCGTGCTACCAAGGGGATGAAGGTGCGTACGCAATAGTCTCTGCCGAAGGACCTTCACGAGCCGGACCGATATCAGACCGTGTTGTGAAGCCAGATGCACTAGGGAAATGATGTCAGAACGGCACTCTCTGAGTGGAATTGCAACTCACCCACGACCAAGACCGGCAACATAGGAGGCCGGCGCTGGCATAGACAGGAATGCCAGTTTATTTTGTTTGTCGGCTGTCGCCATGATTATAAATGCAGCAAGGAATAGGCCGGTAGTGGTGGTGGTGGTGGTGGAGAAGACGGCTGTGGTCCAGTCGCGAGTCGCGCAGGTCGCACATGTGCTGCTCCGGCGCCTCAATTGCCCTCTGCTGCCGCAAGTCGCCACCATAGCAGTCTGTCACTCCCATCTTCGAGCCTCCGTTCTTCATGAGAGGACAATTCATTCTTGGTACGCCTCCCGACTGATACGTAGTTTCATAGACGCTCACGTTTCTTAGTGCTCTGGACGAGGTACATATGATCCACTTCGCGCGGTGATGTTACATATGCATCCGAGTCGTCCCAAGCGCGGCATGCACACAGAGCTGTATAATACTGGAGAACGAACTATGTTACAATATTACTCAGGAGGCGAGGACAACTACTATAAATACCAGGGAATCTAACTATCTCGATGGTGCGCTTTCCGTGTATTACCTCACGCATCCGTAGGTTCCACAAAGGGCTGCCATCCATGCGCGCCGGGCCCCGCTCGTACAACACCTGCCAGGGCAGCGGAAGTACCTTTAGGTACCGCCTCCTTTTTCGAGGCAGAAGACGCAACGATACTTGCATACGTCTTCTGCACGGGCACGAAGGCGCAACCATCGACATGTAGGTCCCCTCCATCCGTGCGACAGAGCATCTCGGGCGATGTCTGAGAGGCGACGACGAATGGGTGGGCGTATACCTCGCGTTCGTCGTCTGCATCGAAGCCAGACTCTAAGGAAGGCATCGACCCATCCACCGACCCGACTTCCACCTCGTAACCTCTTCGGACGGCTCGTGCGGCTGCGGCTGCCCCATCGCCCGTATAGATCGGAGGTGGAGGCCGGACGCGCTGACTCAGGCGGGACGGGCTGGAAGAAGACGTGGAGGTAGAGGTAGGGGAAGTATTCCACCAGGAGTCCCGTAGGGCCAATCCCGACCGCACGGGCGTGGCAGCCAGGGAGACTTGAGTCGGTGTACCGTAATAATCACTGCTACGCGGCAGAATGTCTAGCTGGGCGTGCTCTCGAGGAAGCCAGCCGACCTGGCTCTCCGGTGGGCTGGCTTCGTCGTCTTCGAGGAATGTGTTTTGGAGGTCTCCAGTGCCTAAAGTGGCCATTGTCGACAAGCCAGTTGGGAGCGGAGACCATTCGTGGGAGATGGCTGGTCCTTGGTCCGATGAGAAGGAGGGCAGATTCGGAAGCACTCTCTCGCTGGGCATTAAGTCTGCCGTGTAGACGCGTTGACCGTACCCTTCGTCCTGGGACGCGGCCGTCTCTCCTGTCGAGATTTCAGGATCGTCCGGACGGACGGGATTAAGTAATGTGTCGGCGTAGAAGTCGCCCGTTACAGACTTTGCAGCGAAGTGAGTATGGCGTCGGCGGCAGAACACGGTATTGGCAACTCACAGTGGGCTGCACTTGAGGTGGAATGATGCGCGTGCTGGCAAGTTCCCAGTGCTCTTTCCCTCCAGGTCGAGCGATGATCATGGGTCTGAGAGTAGCGTCTCTCTGATATATTCCGGTGCTAGAATTTGGTCGGCGAATGACGCGAGAGAAAGGCATTGGGAACGAGGAGAGTCACAAGAAGACGGGCGTAGGCGACTCGAAGTCTTGCCTCTATCCTGTCTGGTATGCCAGCTCTTATACTGCGCCATGTGGAAGATCGGTGGCACCAACTGCTTTGTTTGCTAGGCGCTGAGCTAGTCGCTCGATAACAAAGGCATCCAAGAACCTACCCCTACAAAGATTGGTTCAGTCGATTATCTTGTATGTATCCCGGTACTTTGTGGTAGATTAGACGGGAATATAACAGAATACCGTGTGCTATTCGTCGGAAATGCGTGTTGGAATCCACTTAAATAGACCGCGACACTGTTGGCCAGCACCGAACATTGGACTGTCTGTATACTACTTACGAATAAAGTGAAGTGAACGACGTGAATAACTTTGACACCGCTGCAAGTGCGCGTATTGAATATTGAGCCTCCAGAAACAGCCGCAGCGCCTTGGGCGTCTAACAACCCTTCACATGTGCATTGGATGACTCTTCACACTCGCATGGGCGCTCGCAGCGAATTTCGCGGTCGCTTGTTGGCCGAAGCTCCTTTGTTCCGGCCACCGACGCGCGAGACCCGATCCTGACACCGACGCCGACGCCGACGCCCGCCGCCTTCGCAGTCGACCCTGACGCGTTTGACCGCCCTGCGTTCGCCTCTCGTTGTGGAACCCTCCGACGCGATGTCCCGGTTGTCGACCCGCATTCCCCACCATTATGCCGAACCCTGAAGACGAAGAACAGGAAGGCGGCCCAGCCTATCTCGACCTGTTCACGGAGCACGTCAACGACTTCCGCTCGCATCTCGCTGGGAAAGTAGACAAGGAACCTCTCTTGGCCTCTTACTTCCCCCCCAACGCGCACTGGACCGCGGCCGAGAAAGATAGATTCTTCCATGCGCTCTCCATTCATTCTCGCCTTCGCCCCGATCTCATCGCGGAAGAGCTGAGGACTAAGACCGTTGCAGATGTCTGCGTCTATCTCTCGATGCTCGAAGAGGCCGACAAGGAAATACGTAGCGACAAGGAGCAGCGTCGCCTTCCCCGCACAGATTTCCCCTCCGCAGTCGAGGCTTCGGACCACTGGATAGCCTTCGAGGACTATAGCGCCGCATCTCTGGCTGTACAGCAAGTCTCTTTTGATCGCGAAGACGTTCTCAAAGATCGAGAGGCTGAAGTTCAAGCGCGTAGAACTCTAATCCGTGCTCCAAAACTAGGGGCACGCACAGATTCTAACGAGCGAGATCGGGAGGGAGAGAAAGATCGCCGCGAGGAGTTTGAGCAGTGGTTGGAGCTACAGAAGGTCTCTTGGGAGGGTGAAGATTTGCTCTTATCACTGGACAAGAGTGGATTGACGGCACTCGACCGCATCCTACGCGAAGGTGAAGAAGGTCACACCGCAGTGAGTACTGGCGAACACAAACCCATCAATCTGGACGCATACCCCAGTCTGGAAAAAATGGAAGTGGAGGAGCCTCAAGATCATGTTTCCCCCGCTGCGCCTGCCCTCAGTATAGACGACGGGCTCATCGACCCCATGCTCCTAGAGCTCTCACGCCCCGCGTCGGCACCCACCGCCACCTCTTCGACATTCGCTGCCGCGTCGAGCGCATTCACATCATCTCATCTTCCGGCCGCTTTCGCGCCCCCTCTCCCCGCCCCACCTCCTCAGCCCTTAGCTCCTCCTTTTACCCTAGCAGTCGCTCCCCTTTCCCCGGAACGTGGGCTACTCGCGCCTCTCGCGATCGACACGTCGTTGTCTGGAAATGTTCTCAGTGGTTCCGAGGGTACGGCCAAGAACGAAGAAGTAGACGTGTCCCAGATGTCCCCCAGGTCTCGACGTCGCTACCAGAAGAGGTTGCACATGCGCCGAAAGCGCGCAGAGGCTGCGGGAACTGCTGTAGACGAGAATTTTGGACGCCTCAAACCTGGTAGGAAGCCGAAGAAGACCAAGCCCAATGCGAAGTCATCTACCTCGGCAGCGGAAGAGATTGTGTTGGAACCCTCCACGCCATCCGTTCCCAGCGGGCTGGGTGACGGTCCCTCCAATTTGAATCGTGGTTCGGTGTTAGTAGACGGAACGGCGGATCCCGATGGCGATGACGATGACGAGACGGCCTACCGTCATAGCAATCCTTCTGGCATGACGCTCCCATACAAGCGCCAGCAACAGTTTCTGTCTAACGGTATCCACGCGGAGAGGTTGCATCGGGAAGGTCTCGGCCTCTTCCATCTTCAAGGTATCTCCAAGCTCATGAGGTACGCGTGGTTCGTCCTGTGATAAAACTTTCTTCTGACGTCCGCGAGCAGTACGTACAACCAACTGCACGACGCTCCCGCATCGGTCGCGTCAGAGATCTCTGCAGAGACTCTGCGGCTACTACACGGTTTGGTTGTTAACTTTGTTGCGGAGGTCATGTCCCGGGCAGTTGTCTGGAGAGAGCAGGAGAGGCTCGCGAAGCTGCAGACCAAGGCTTGGCGCCTCAACACTGACAACCAGGTGTGTGACTCTTTTCTTTCTTTTCTTGAACGCCGGGGAACCGTCTTCCTATATTCTCGCGAGCAAAGCTGTGCGTGGGTTCCCGATGTACATTCTGGCGGTGCCTGGGGCCTAGATGTACGGCGATCCGATCGTGTACTGTAGTTCCCTATAACTTTACAACGCCGGGCTGCTGGCACCTTTATTGTATCACAGTGCCTTCTTATTCGTCCTTGCGGCTTGTTCCACTCTTAAGTCCATATGCTTACCCATTCTGTATTTAGCTCGTCTCCGGACCCAACATTAAGCATGCATTAGCCTTGCATGGCGCACAATCCCTTGACAAGCATGCGCATTTCGCCATGCTGATTGATAGGTTAAACCTGTCTAATGACGAACAGGCCGACGAAGATGATGAAGACGAAGTTCAGGCCGATGAAACGAACTCTCGGGCATCATCTACATCCCCGCATCTGAATCGTGAACGCGAACGTGAGACCTCCACGGCGGCCGATGTCACCCCCGGTCCCAGCGACGCCACGGAAGCACTCCCGCTCGAGACGCTCACCCTCCTCCGGTGCATCTTCCCTCCGTTTCTCCGTCTACCCTCTACGTCCGCACAGACCGCCCCGGACGCCGCTCATGCGGCCGCGTACATGCCCTGGCCTTCCTCGAGTCTCCTTGCAACGTCCGCGGAGCCACCACAGGAAGAGGACCTTTTACCCGAGAAACACAATTCGAACGCGGAGGATCTAGAGTTGCAGGAGGAGGAGGAGCTGGACCAAGAGGACGAGGCGGCCGCGCGAACATTGCAGGAAGCGCTCTGGGAGCGGATCTTTGCGGGTGCCGGAGACGGGGCGCGAGATAAGTGGGCCTCTCCGAAGCGGAAGAATAGGGGTGAGGACGAGGATGAAGACGAGCTGCGGGAGACTGCGGATGTGGGTGAGAATGCGCCGGCCGAGGGCGAGAATGCAGAGGCAGGTGGAATGGGTGCGGAAGCGGGTGCTGAGGAGGAGGCGGAGGCGGTAGTGGTGCGCAAGGCAGCCAGGGTTCCTCACAAGCGCGGTCGTGGGCGTCCCCGCAAGCGGCTGAGGACCACGCGCTTTATGACACACGAAGATCTCAGCATTGCTCAGCCAAGCAAAGATAGCAGGATCAAGAGTAAGGTGTATGTGGATTCAAGCGACGAGGACTAGGCTTCGTGACATCTCGCAAAAGTATCAAAAGTATCTTATTGTACGTATCGCTTTGACATCTAGTGCAACGTTTCCAGACAGGTCCGCACATTATCTTTGCTATCTTACTCCACAATCTACTTGTCATTCACATCCGCTATCAATTAACAACGCGCACAACGAGTATACATCCATGCCTGTGGACTATAGTGAAAATACATACTTGTATAGCTTTCTATCGTCTACATGGTATATCGTCACAGGACACCGGGTATGAGTTTGTACGGCGTTTTCTGCGCCCAAACCTCCCACTCCTCCCTAAACTCCTTCCGCAAAATCTCATCCTCCGCTCCCACACGCATGAGCATAGCGATAGGGATCCAGGCGACCTCTGCGGCCCACATCGCGACCAGAAGCCGGCCGATGAGCGTACTAAGGATGCCGCTCTCCGCAAGCCACGAGCCTTCGCCGGTGAGGCAAAGGAGCGTGCCAACAGTGACCATGATGAGGGCGGTGTAGCTCGGGTGGCGGACGACGGCGTACGGGCCGTCCTTGACGAGCTGGTGGCCCTTCCTGAGGGAGAGCTCGAAGGTGAAGTGGCGCCCCATCGCACGGTAGCAGAAGAGGCGGAGCACGCCCCCGATCGCGCAGAGCGCGGCACCTGCGAGGAACGGTGCGGTGAGGCGCACACCGAGCGCGGAGGCGGCGGGGCGCCAGGCCAGGGTGGGCAGGATGCGCTCTGCAAGCGGGAGCGGGAAGTACGTCGCGAGGATCGTCGCGACCTCGAAGAGGACGAAGGACTGGGTGATCGTCTGCGCAGGATGGCGTGAGCGGGTAGAAGAAGTGGATGGCGGGGAGGCTTACCTTCTCGAGCGTGCGCACCCAAGGTGGGCGCACCTGGCGCACAATGTATTTCACGCTCGAGTACTTGCTGCGCTCTTCGGGCTCCGCTCGGGTAGTAGGTGGGGTGAAGGTGAAATAGTTCGCATACGCTGTGAGGAGCAGTAGCGGGATTTTGAGCAAGACCGAGTCTGCGAAGGCCATGATGAAGGCTGATCAACAGTGGTCGAGGTAGTGTATGCGAGTAGTAGTGGGTGCGCGGGCGAGTCGTAGGGTTGAACCTGCGATGCGCGCTGGAATGGGCGAGGTAGAGCTGTTGTGTTGCATAGTAGGGTAGACCGATTGCGCCTTTATACCTGGCCCAGGGCGCAATCCCAAGACAGCGCGATTGAATGGGACGCTCCGCGCGCCGATAGTCAATTCGCCTCAGATGTGGCGTGGTGGCCGCCTGAAGGACGAACGGTGATGAGTGCATCGCGTCCGGGGCCCGTTACCACTCCGCGCGATGTGCGCGCGCCGGTCATAGACAGCAGGAGCAGGGCGCCGCGGAACGCTGCAGTGGGAAGTTCAGCACAAAAGCGTCCAGGGAGCCGGCGGGGCGGGAACGGAGCAAGGGCTCGGCGTGCGGGCGATGTACAAGACGCGGCGGGCGAGGGATGGGCGCGTCGAGCCTCTAGGGGGCCGAAGACAAGTATGGCGAAGGAGAGAAGCAGCTGAGACTGTCCCAGGACGACGTGGGCGATCACCTGTTCGCACCCGGCGCGTTCGGGGTGGGAATGCTGAGCAAGTCGTTAGGAACCCGCGGGCCCCTTTGCGGCATCGACGAGCGCGATTGTAGACGGTGAGGTCAGTGCAGCTCAGCGGCGGCCGTCTCTAGCTCTGAACCGAATCGTAGATCGCGGGGTTGCGGTACCGGCCGGTGATTATTGACGTCGTTCATTATGATGATGGGCGCTAGTGGCGTTGCAGGTGCCGCAGTCGAAGGGTCGTATTCGGGTGAATAGGCGAGATCAACTTCGTCTTTGATGATTAAAAAAGCAATAAGTACATCATACTCAAGGGCCATGAAATATCGACGATGTTCGCGATACGGACCCTAGTCGGATCGGCGGCCGGTCTCCTGTACACAGTGCGAGAACACAACGCAATGTCACAGATGCTCCGACCCGCGGCCGCCGGAACCATAGGCGCAAAAGAGGAAGACCCGAACGCAGTGCTTCTATCGGGACAGGCGTGTGCGAAGTTAGGGATCGCGTTCAGAAGTAGTTCGTATAGAAGACAGAAGAACAGACGTACAATAGACCCATGAATCTGGTTAGTAGATCCCCGGGATGATGGCGCAGGGCGTCCGCTTCGCCCATTCATCCCATTCTTTCCCGAATGTGCTTCTCAACATCGCATCCTCGGTCTTGACCCTTGAGAAGACCATCACCATCGGAACGAAGGAGAGGTCTATGACTTGAAGCAACGCGAACAACTTGCCAGCCGAACTACTGAGAGCGCCACACTCCACGAGCCACGATCCGCTGCCTAAAAGGCAAAGGATTGAGCCAGCTGCGACAAGGCAGACCGCAGCGTAGCTCGGGTGGCGGACGACAGAGTAGGGACCGCTGGTCACCAGGCGGTGGTCTTTCCGGATCGTGAGCTCGAAAGTGAAGTTCTTGCCCATCTCCGTGTAGCACGCCTTCCTCACGTACGCTCCCAGGGCGAGGAGAACCCATCCGATGATGAATTGCGGGGAAACCCGGATGCGATCGCACGCGTCGCGTGCAACCACCTCGAAAGGCAGCGGCGCAAGCATGTCTGCCGGAAGAAGCTGAGCGGCAATGGCGAAAATTTCGATGAAAATAATCGAGCGCATGACAGTCTGTTGAAACCAGGTGAGTGTGGCGGCATGGGAGTGGGTAGTCAACCAGCATGCTAACCTTCGATAGCACGCGCATCCAAGGAGGTCGAATGTTACGTGTTACATATCTTGCGGACGACGGTACCGCCGGCGACTTCTCAGTGACCAAGGGGGTAGGTGAGGTGTAGACGATGTAGTGAGCCCAGACGATTCCGAGCAGGAGTGGGATCTTGCATAGTACGCTGATGGGAGACATCTTGAATGAGGATCCGCGAGAGTGCCGACGGGTTTTTGAATGCCGGCTGGCCGCTGACGGAAGAGGGCGCTATTGGTGAGTCTCAGTGAACAGGCGATGTCTTCCATCTGCTGATGTGTACGGCCGTGCCGTACGGCTACGATTCTTGAATTTAGACCGCGCACCGCCGTGGAACATCACTCTGAGCGATTGCCGGTTTGTCAAGGCGTCTTCGAAGAATTCGACTTCGTCCCCACAGTCCGACGTCAGCAGTGCTGTTAGCCGAGCCTGGAAATACATACTAGAGTCCAGATATAGGGCACAATTCACTTGCACGGCGAGCCAAACGGGCCCCTTCCCTAGCAACTTCGTTCTATAGAGTTCCGGTGGAGGACAGAGTGTGTCTCTCTATGATCGCAGCTTTCGGCGAACCAGCGGGTGCGCATGGCGAGTTTCATCACGAGGTCCGACGCCGGTAAGCAGTCGGGGATGTCGGTTGCGACGTCGCAGGATGGCTTTCAGACAGATACCCGACTTGTATCTTATCCTGCATGCATGATGAGCGCTTCGGTAGGAATGCGGGTAAGAACTGGCTGTTTCAAGTTTGTACAGTGCTTAGTTGAAGTCGGAGGGTGGACTCGACTCACCCGGGGACAGCCAGACACCGGACTGCGCTATAGTTAGCCCTTTGAGTACACCTTGCGGTGACCACTTTACAATGCAAAAGCCTGAGAGGGCTTGCGCCTGCCCGGGCGAATGGGTCCTCTACCGGCGGGAGTGAATCTCCAAGTGATGGCGCTGAGGCAGGGAAGGATTGGGCGCTTCTTACCTGGCGTCCCAGCGTTCCGCTTGACGCTCGGCTAGCTGGATCCCCGATTTGGCAAGTCGAGTAGTTACAACTCAAACTTTGTGTGGATTAGGCGCTTAAAGACCAACCTTACAGACAACCACCACCATCCGTCTTATCTCCCTGAAGGCGCCCTGAAGCTCGCTACTCGTAATTCGAGCTTCCCACGAGACTTTGATCTAATGCACATTTGTCGCCGCATCGCTACCAGGGGCCAAGATGGAAGTGCACAACGACGAACCTGAACAAGACCTCGCCTGGCTCGGAGCCCCTATTGCTACTATCGCGGAGTCGTCTGAAGAGAACGCTTCAAATCAAGTTTCAACCCACCATCTACTTGACGCGTATTACACCCTTCTATACCGGCTCAGGTCGG
This sequence comes from Grammothele lineata, assembly GCA_002150815.3. Lineage (NCBI taxonomy): Eukaryota > Fungi > Basidiomycota > Agaricomycetes > Polyporales > Polyporaceae > Grammothele > Grammothele lineata. The sequence goes on along the minus strand of NDFF03000144.1, from coordinate 8,771 downwards.
CTACCCCGGCGGTTTCAGCCCGCGGACCCACAGGGTTGGCTTTTCAAGAATGGCTTCCAGTGTCCGAGTCGAATACATTTGCTCGATGTGTCCAGCGCGACATACGTCGCGCGTTTGAAGATCCATTTGCGTCAATATCTCATATCTCGTCGACCACTGGATATCTCTTCACCGATTTGCTCTCCGCTGAATCCTCCGACAATTCTCTGAGATTGGCCCGCGACCTAGCCGCGCTTTCTCAGGTCGCTATCCGAGTTGTGGCTCATATCTTCAAGTTTCCTGTTTTTCAGGCGTGTGTATCAGGTAGGCCCGTCATATTTAAGCGCATACATTAAGTGAACTGACAGCCATTCAGAAGCAACCGTCGGCCATCTTCTTGATGACATCTTGGCGATAGCGACGTCTTCAGAGCTACCTTCGATGGATTGCCACAAGACCATTGCCCATGCTTTGTGGGCCTTCTCTACCATGGAGTTGCCGATCGAGATTCTGACACCGAGACGCACCCGCATCGTTACCTGGATGGGCGATCTGGCCGAGTTGACGCCATATAGGAGTAGTCATGCGAAGGTACGTTTCTTCTTCCTATATAGGAAGCGCAAGCTCAATCGTTTTCGATAGATATTTCACCACCTTCTGTCTACTTATCCTACACTTTTTCTGGAGGATTCGCACACGTTTCTCCCCGCCATACTCGCACGTCTCGTCGACACGAACGTAACGTGCCGCGTAGAAGCGGCTACCGCGTTGGCGGGTTATTCGCTTGGTCTACTTTCTCCACAAATGGCCTCGAAAAGCAGACAGATAGAGAAACATCGCGTCCAAGTACGCCGCTTTCTCTCTCAGCAGCTTCCTGCGTCCAAGGAACCCGTACCGAGTCCAAACACCCACCTTCCCGTCTTCATGACGCTCGCCTTTGAAGCGGATAGTGTGGTTGGAGTTGACGGTTATGGTCCTCGATGGGCAGTCTCGGTGATGTGTAGCCTTGTTCTTCTATCCGGATACGAGTTCTTTGCCGGTAATCGACGTATCAAGCTTTTCTTGAAAACCGCGGAACAGGTCACCAAAACCCATCGTCGACTTCGCAACGAACTCAGTGCTTGCCTATGGAGATGCGTAATTTGGGCATTCACGCAGGCTCCGGGACCAGAGGAGAAACGCAATTCCGTCAATACGCAACTCCCTTCGAGACGAATAGTCCTAGGAAACATCAAGCAGGAATTCCGGTTCGGGATTGGCGCGTGTCTAGTCGCAACTCTTGCGCGCACCATTGAGGCTCAGTCGTCGTCGCCCATGTCCACGAATGAAGAACTTTGCTGGGCCATATCTCTGCTGAAGGAGATGGTTGTCCATAGTGCGAGCAGTGTTTACGAGGACGCCGTCGCTATCCTTATAAACATGGTTAGCGGCATTGGTGCCCCTTCCCCAGAAGTTTCACCTACGCTTCTGCCATGGAGTTCTCATGACATCCCGATCAAATCGCTCTTCCAGCGCAATGCGCTCAACATGGACTATGAGACGTTCTCGCTTACACTATGTGGAGCGACACAATTTGATATCTCGTCAATCCGACCACTATGCGAAGTGGACATTCAGCTGCATTGGAACGCTCTCCTTGACGTCTGGAAGGCATGTGCCTGTAGGACGTTGAGCGAAGTACGATTCTCGCATCTGACGGTGCGTCGTCTATTATCATGCGTCTTTCTTTCGATCTAACCACCCTTGTCCAGGATTCCCTGTTGGGCGTGTGGCAAGCGCTCCTCCTCACTCAGACACACCTTACGCAAGAGCGGCGGCATCTTACGGCGGGCTCCCATTCCACCGAAGCCATCATTTCCGCCATGACCTCGTTCCTGGACTGTTCACCATCGACCACGACGAAGCACAACATCCCGCCTGCCGACACTCGATCCCGTACCCTCTCGTTCGTGTCTCGGCTGTGGGGTCGTACCGAGCACGTCTTCAATGACACGTGGCTCTCCTCCGCTGCGAGCGCTTTGATCGCCCAGACGTTACAGTACTGCTTTGATTTGTCAGACAACAACATCAAGGCCGCATGGAGCGAGCTTCACGCTAACCTTGTGTCTGCTGTTTCACCGGATCTCGTCTCACGACTCGTCGTAGAGAATGATGAGCAGCGCACTAACGAGATCCGCAGACATCTGTGGCTTCTAAGTGCAAGGCGCTGGTCATCTACTGGTTCACAACTAGTGTGGCCGGAATTTTTGAAGTTCCTCGCCATTCCGCTGAGGTTAGTGAACCAAATATTCCTTTATTTTGAGCGCGCGCTAATGGAAACGTCACAGATGGCGTTGGTCCATGTCAGAAGAGGAATCTGTGGCCTGGGATGCTATGATTGAGGCTGCTCTCCCTCAGGTTACCAGGGATCACCAGGGTCCTTTATCTTTCTTCGATGCGCTGTATGAAGCGGTCGGGAATGTCGAGAGTGCTAAGTGTGTATCACGTTCTATATGGTACGAAACCTTTTTGACATTTGTTTCTCACAGAGCGCTCGAAATATGTACGACACTTCTTCGTGTCCTCCCCAAGGTGGACATCCAAGGCACAATCGAGAAGTCGTCCTTGCTTCTGGCCACGACCAATATTGTCTTTCGCGACCTCTACTCCGACATCCCGGAACATATCACAGCTGCGCTGAGCCTGATCAAACAGATTCAGCTCCTCATCCGGCGCTGCGCTTCGGCTGCTATTGTGGACGTTCTAATCTCACTCTCAAGAGGAATCTCCGTGTGGATCGGTGACGAGTCGCAGCTACTCCTTGATCAAGAATACAACGATATCGTAAGTGCACCATTGTATATCGAAGCACCCTCAGCATTGATTGAGAGTACATCCAGATTATTCCACTATATTCGAACACCCTCCATGCGCTCCGACACATACCCTTGAATTCAGATACCCTTGATGCCCTATCGACACTTTTCTACTCCGTATTTATCCGTATTCCGGATCCCGGACACGGGCCACAGCTCTTTGCTCACTTTTGGAGCGATATCCAGTCATCCATGACGCACCTCGAGAGACCGCTTCCCGACCTTCTCAGGGTAGCACTTTCGGTGTGTCGCGAACATTACGGCCTAGAGCTCGCACCAGAATTCTCCCTATCAGTGGATTCCCAGCCAGACTCTCAGGGGCACGCGTCTCTTGCGGACCTGGTACGTATCCCATTCTTGTGTGGAACCGCCAAGCCTACTGACCTTTCTGACGTCCACCAAAACAGACGTCCCCCGGTATCTCCGCACCTCTCACGAAAGGCTCCGCGACACCTTCACCGCGGCCGCACACCTTCCCTCCATCACGCTCCCCTATCTCCTCTCCTCCCACAGCGTCAAGGGCGAGCCCAAGGCGGAAACGCCGTGCTTCACAGGCCGCCGCGGAAGCCACGAGCCGCTCCTCACCCGTCCTACCACCACTCGACGATACGAGCGACTTCCTCCCAAGCTCACCCGCAGCAGCTGCCCGTGCACGATGGCTCGCGTGCGGGCCACCAGCTTGTGCCCCCGCGATTTCGCGCGGGTCGACGAGTCGCGTCGCGCACGAACGGCCTGCGAGGACGCCAGACCGGCCGCTCAAGCGCACTAGGTTGACGGAGTCGCCGCTGACGCCGACAAAGAAGGGAAAGGGCAAAGGGAGAGCGAAGAACGTAGGAGAACTGCGGACAGGGAAAGGAGACTCGAGTGCGGTAGCGTCTCCGTCTGGTGCGCGCGCCTCGTCGACTTCGACTTCGACTTCGGTGTCGATGACGGGTTCAGGCAGAAGCAAGTGGCGCTTCGACGGTGTGGAGGTGCCAACGCGGCATGGTGGGTCGTTGAAGTCGGCATCGGGCACTCCTGGGCCGTCGACCCCTGCCCCGACACGCGTCAAGAGCGAGTGGCAACTCCTCAGCCCAGAGATACCCTCTCTTCCAGCAATTACCTCACATGCGAGGTCAAACCTGCGCTCCCCCTTGGACGATGGCGACGAGTACGATTACGACGCGTGGGAGGCCCCAATAATCGACGAGGATACCTTCGTACCGGACAGCCAGCCGGACGACGAGAATGACCCAGACGACGCGCATGTGTCGATCCTCCGGAGCCTTGGCCTCCTGGATCTCCCAGAGGCCCACGCGCACGCCCGGTCTGACGACACGCTCCCCCTCATCGACATGGAAGACGACGAGCCCTGGGGTGACGACGAGTATGCGCGGGTGATCCCTGACCTCGTTCTCCCGGACGACGACGACGACGACTCAGACGCGGGGCCGAGCACCCGTCGACGCGCCTCCCCACGACGCACGCACACCGCGCCCGCAGACATGCTGCCCTCGCCTATGCCCGGATCCAGCCACCCGGCACCCCCGCTTCGGGCGCGCACGACGTCAGCACAACTGGTGGGTCTCGTGCGCACGGGGCTTGACGAGATGGACTCGCAGGTCAAGCCGAGCGAAATTACTGCGGCCGCACAGGAGGCGGCGCGGCTCTTTCAGGCGAAGATTGACGAGGTGCTGGCGAAGGAGGAGGGGAGGGGCGGGGAGGGCTGAACATTGAACGTTGAACGCCGGCTCTTGGAGCCGCAGCCAAAGAACAGACGCACGGAGATGTAAGATGTTGAGACGATTGAGTGCTTGCGGTCTCGCCTCGCTTTACGCTACAGTTGTGGACTCTGCGCCACTTCCCTAGAGGCGATGTTCAGATTGCAGCCGAATACATTGTAATGTACTTGTTAGAATCCATGGTCCAAAGTGTCCAAATGTGATCCCAAAATGTATCCCTGCGCGCGAACGCATCCACCCAACCCAATCATCTATTCGTAAACCTGGCATCCGTACTCCATGTTCCCTTCCCGCGTGAAGGTCACGATGTGGTCTGCAGACGCGAGATGTCAGTTAGTGGACATACGATCAATCTTCCCGTCTCCGCAGTCTGGCAGGAGAAGAACGAGAAGATAGATAAATGGACGCACCTCCCAGCCGCCGTGTCGTAAACCCAATCTCGCAGTAGCAGCTGCGACCGCCGGCTCGTGTCAGTCGAGAGAAAACGCAGACAGCAAAAGCCGGCATAAGACGCACTAGTAGTATATCCACTTCCGGCGGAACACCTCGATCTCCGCCTGCGCCTTCGCGTCCTCCGTGTCCATCACGCCTGGGTACTCTGCCTTCAGCGCTATTCCCGGGCCCGAACAAGCACGTCAGCAGCAGCTTCAGTTGAAACGAAGACGTCGGGCACCGGATGTCCCGACATCCAAGCCGCCAGGGACGAGGAGGAAGCGCTTACGTACCGGGCACGACGACGTCCTCAAAGCGCGCCTCGAAGCGCCGCCGCCACTCGCGGAGCGTACGGGCGTAGTGTGGGCCGATGTTCGAGACGGAGTCAACAACGAGGCGGCCTTTGGAACCTTTTGAGAGGGTGTCAAGCATGAAGGTGAGCGTGGGCAGGAAGCCTCCAGGGAAGACTGGGAAAGGACTGTTAACGAAGGAGGACGGAAAGAACCTGACGATGCGACGTACTCTAATGGTTCGAACGAGATGTCGTAGAAACGCAAGAGTAAACGATCCCATGAATACAACTTCGCGAGATATCAAAGCAATTCGAGGACATACCCATTTTCGGATGAAGTCGAGGTCGTGCATATATTTCTCAAATCCTGTTCCCAAGAAGAGGTCAAGTTAGACCCGACATGCACGGGAAACGATAAACGTCGAACGTACGAGCTTCGGGGATCGTGATACCCTGGACGACGCCTACACCCGTGTCTTTCTTGAGTGCCCAGTCGATCTTCGACCAGTACGCCTGCATAACAATCAACATCCTGCTCCTGAAAGTGTCGCCGGAGTCGGCGCACCTCGAAGTACTCCTGTCCAACCGCCTCGATCATTTCGACGCTCACGAGCCGGTCGAATGCGCCCTCCCATTCAGACGGCATGTCTCTGTAATCCATGAGGTGTACGCGGATGCGGTCCGATAGACCCGCCGCCGCCGCGCGTTTGCGCGCGAGCTCTGCTTGCTGCGTGGAGAGCGTGAGCGTGTCGACGGTCGTTCCGGGGATTGTCGAGGTGATGAGTAGAGACATGGAACCCCAGCCGGAGCCGATTTCTAGCACCTGGTCAAGGTCAGGACGTGAACAATATGCTGAAGGCTGGCTATATGCGCACTTTGTGCCCCGGACGAATGTCTGCCTTCCGCATGATGTGTCGCAGTTTGCGCATCTGCGACTCTTCGAGCTGGTCTTCGCCTTCCACGGGATGAGCATGGTGGTGGTGTAGGCCTTCGTGAGAGAACAAGTCGAGTGTGTGCTCCTGGATTGCCTTCAGCACGTCGCCCAACTCGGACGCTGCCACCGTTGAGGGTGTTGACGACCCAGTAGGGGATGCAGTGCGGCTATGCCGTGGAGAAACCGAAGAAGAGCAAGAGCTCGAAGACCCGCCGCACTGGTCTCCGTCCAATTCGGGGAAGATGCCGCACGAATACGTCATGTCCTTGGACAAAAAACCTAAAAGGGATGACACGTTAGCGTCTGACGTCACGCGAAGAGTGCGCGTCGCGCACAGCGCGATAGCTAGCCTGCCTGGTGTGGGCGCGGGCGTGCATCAACGTCAAGGACCAGAGAACTGACCCATGAACATGGCGTTGCTGATGTCATAGTGCGCGCTGATGTTTTTGCGCGCGTTGGTTACGGTGTTGACTATATGCGCTGTCAGGCCGAGCTGGGGCATATACCCGCCTATGCGGGTGAGCAGGGAGTTGTCAATTGCAGAGAGCTGCGACTGGTTGGCGAGGAAGATCTGCGAGCGCGCGGGTCAGTTGACCGCGGGCGGGCGTCACGAAGGGGAAAGAATATGTCGAATTTGAAGAGGAAGCACTGGGCGCTCACCGTGAAAACCTTAACGAGGTCGTCGCAGTCGACCTCGCCGTACATGTACGCCTCCGAGAAGCCGAGGTCGCCCATGGCGCAGAGACGCAGCCAGAAGTTGGGGTTGCGCACGGTGAGTTCTGCAGACGGTCCCGCCTCTGACGCGTTGTGGAATAGGTGGTGCGCATGCTTGTGCGCGTCCTGCTGCTCTCCAAAGCGGTAGGTGTGTTCGGGAGTGTGGACGACGAGCGTGCCGACGGAAATGTTGCGGAGGAGACTGAGAAAGACGCGTCAGGGCGCGCGGCATGAAGGGTAGGACGCGTTGCGTACGTGGTGGCGGCCTTCTCGGCGAGGGCGCAGAGGGGATGCTTGATGTAAGCGGCAGAGGAGGCTAGGACAGAGGTCATGGTGAGCGCGGGGAGGCGAGGGAAGGGTCAGCCGAGCAGGGCCCGAGGAGGCCGATTATAAGGCAGGGGAGGGCGAAGGCGGCGCACGCCGGCGGGAACTTGCCAGACAACGGCGAGAGAGACAGAGCGCGATCAGCCCTTCCACGGCGACGCCGTTGACGTCAAAACAGGACGCGATCGCGGCTGGTGCTTTCCTGGTCAGACGAGCGGGCGCAATACTTGCTCTCCGCGTCCGCCGTTTCCGGGTGTTGAGTAGACGCGTCCCTTGCTGTGCTGCGCTGGATGCGCACTTTTATAACTACTCAGTCGATGCGGTGGTACTGCTGTAGACCGCAGGGTGCTGGTGAGAAAGGGTGGGCGGAGAAGAGGGCGCGGTTGCCATCGCGCGGATGATGCCCGACGCTGTTTGCCCGACAAGCCCTGCCTTCGGGCTTCGGATCGTCTTCCTCGTCGGCCAATAGGCGCACCCGATAGCAACCTCGCGTGCCACAACCATCCAACCAGCCTACCGGTGCCAAAGAGTACTGTTGATCATCCACTCAGTGTACCCCCTTTACAACAAGGTTTGTACGTGTGTATGAAACAACAACTGCTCAGTTGGAGTGCCAGAAGCTGCATAGACACTGGATGACTTTCCGTAAGAATCTACGGGTCTACGGACGCAGACGGAGTCTGAAACCCGCCTAAGCGAGGGTAAGCGAGGGCCATGGATCTTGGGCGTCTGATGAGGTGCCGGATTCTCCGGGAACCTGCACGTGACATTGAGAGATTATGTGAGCCCCCAATTTGGAGGCTGATATGATGGTGGCGGAGTTTGTCGTGATGGGGGTTGCCTTTCCAGTCGCGACGAGCTCTAAGCGAGGCTAAGCGAGGCCTCTGCGGTCGTCTGCGAGTTTAGAAAGGGGGGTCGACCCCCCTCTCTAGATTTTGGCATCTACGGTAGTGTTGCCGCAAGGTCAAGGTACCTTGACCCCAGGTCAAGGCGAGGCGACCTTAAGGTGAACCGGCATCCCGGCAGCCGCCTTAAGGTCGCCTTAAGGTGAGCCCAGATCGCCTTCAGATCGCCTCGAGCAGGGGGTCGGGTAGAGGTGTGATTATCTTTGCGGGCGGTAAATCACGTGCCTTTCTCGACGCGTCCGCGTCCGCGCGAGTCGCGTCTCGCTTCGCACGGGTCCCTATACTCGCTGTTGTCCTCCTCCTCCTCGCGCTCGCTCGTCCGCCTGTCCGTCCTCCGCTCCTCTTCCTTTATGTCGCTTCGCCTCCCCCAGCAACCTCAATCACTATCACCGTCAGCTGAACCCACTCTCCCGATTACGCGGGCTGGTGCTTTGTGTGTAGTATCAAATAGCGAGGGTGCAAATAGATCTGGTTTCTGGTAAAGGATGGATGTTGGGTGTGCTCGCACGTATATGAAGCTTTCGATGGTATGATTTTCTTTGCTCCTTGATGTCGCACACGCCTCCTCCACCGTCCAATTCGAACCCCTGCCCACAATGCGGCGGCTTGGAGCAG